>SJYA01001656.1:59837-120106 GCA_006410615.1 Neotragus moschatus
GATGACCCCCACCTCCTGCTGGGAGATGAGCCCACCCCCACCATGGGGAGACGACCCCACCTTCTCATGGAAGATGACCCCACCCCCTGATGGGGAGGTGACCCCACCCCTTGATGGGAGATGACCCCACCTCCTGCTGAGAGATGACCCCCCCCCACCTCCTGCTGGGGAGATGACCCCACCCTCTGATGGGAGATAAAACAGGAACTTGTGATGAACTTTCAAGCATAGAGAAGATAATCCTACAGTTAGGTGTTACTGGTAAAAATAAGGATAAATGAGTCGAGCTGATGCTCTCCCAGCTGCATCACTGTGGCCCCAGAGGCCAGGGATGCATGGGCCCACGTTCTGGGGTGCATAGTGCGGAGCTGAGAAGCCCTGGCCCATGCAAGTAGACTCCACATGCAAACAGCAGCAAGACCACTTCTCAGAGATAAAGAATTCAGGAAAAAAACACCTTCCCAGTCTCTCTGAATGAAGTGTGTGTGACTCAGGGAGCCCAGTGGGGACACGAACACAGAGCTCAGTATGGGCACCTCCCAATACAGCCACAGAATTACATCTATACAATTGTAAGTGTGATTCTAAACTTAAAGTAAAATGCAGAATAGTCTTGGAAAACGAAGTATTATAAATTATCTTCATCATTGTCTGGCTTCAAAATATCCCAGGTTACATTAAAAACGTTTAGAAATTATTTCGGGGTGAGGAGGAGAGAGAAGTTCCCAGTCTTTCAGAGCAGAGTCACTTTCTCACGTTGATAATTAGAGGACAACAGATTGAACTCGGGTCTTAGAAACACAAGAGCAGCCACCAAATAAAGAAAAACACCGAAGTTTCTATTCTTCCCTGGTAGCTCAGCTGGTAAAGAACCCGCCTGCAATGCAGGAGACCTCAGTTCGATTCCTGGGTTGGAAAGATCCCCTGGAGAAGGGGTAGACTACCGACTCTAGTATTCTTGGGCTTCCCCTGATGGCTCAGGTGGTAAAGAATCCTCCCGCAGTGCGGGAGGCCTGGGTCAGTCCCTGGGTGGGAAGATGCACTGTGGGAGGGCATGCCAACCCAGGCCAGTGTCGCCTGGAGACGCCCATGGACAGAGAGCCTGGTGGGCTGCAGTCCATACGGTCGCAAAGAGGTGGACATGACTGAGCGACTAAGCGCAGCAGTGTCCTTCAAACCAATAGAGGCAAAGCTATATAGTCTCTTTAGACAGAAAAATGCAGAGGAAACGTTGACAGTAAGGAAAACTTGATTTAGAGATCAGTTGGTGAACAACAGGAACATTTACATATTATTTTAACAGCTCACAAGAGATGTGGATTCAAAGTGGGGGCTCTGCAGTCTGCACCGTCACAGCGATGGTGTTTGGCAGGAGAAAGCTGGGGTGCCCCTGCATTCCTATGTCCACCAACACCTGGAAACTGGAGGCACTGGGAAGAGGCAAAACTGCCACTGTTTTCCTACAGTAAGATTTTCTCCTCCACTAGTCTCTCAAAAAAATAATAAATTTCAAAGTAATGTCTAAATAGAAACTTCAAGATCTATTTAGACAGCCAGTAGAAAAACACACACACACAAAATAATGTAATTCCCAAATGTTGGCAATGATGAAAAATCCATTCAGAAAAACCATACAACATAAAAGACGCTAAAATATGATGAAACGTATCTTTATCAACCAAGTGTTTCCCGAGGGAACAGATATAAGTAAAATAAGTATTTAATATTCGTAGATAGGAAAGCCACAGCATGTATTCCAGAAATGTCAATTCACCCCCAGATTATTTCATAAACTGAAAGAAATTCCAGTAAAAAGACCAACAACACAGTTTTGCAAATTTTAACCAAGTTATAACAAACTTTATAAGGAAGTATGAATGAGAAGGAAAGTAAAGGTCACTGAGGAGAGAAACAGTGGAGAAGGACCACAGCTCCCCTAAAGCATAAAACCTGGGATAACACTAACTCAAGCCGCATGCAACGGCCAGAGGTGAGGTAAACAGTCCAAGAGCGCAGACAAAAAAGCAGAAACAGAACAAACTACATCTTTAATGTGATGCAAAAAATGCCTTTTAAATCCGTGGAGAAAAATTATTAAGTGAATTCTTCCAATATAATTGCTTTACTATTAGTAACAAGTAAAATTTGACACATACTCACACCACGCACCTAAATAAACTACAAGATAACCGCCAGCAAATAAACCAGAAAAAACCAGAGGAAGAAAATTCTATATGCTCACTTCTAAGAGTGTGAAGACAGACTTTGTAAACATAGCATGGAAATAGAAACACTTGGAAAATTTTTGATAGATTTGACAATGCAAAACGTTCGTATCCTTTTACTGTTAAAAATGCCCATGGGGAAGTATTTAAAATACATACAATACCCAAAAAGCCATTAAACACCCTAATATGTAAAAAGAGCGGCAAATCAAAGGACTATAAAGTAACTCCATAGAAGAACAGACTATGGCTACAAATAGGCAATTCAGAAAGGCAGACCAATAAACAGCCAGTCACCATAGGGAAACTCTTCATCCTCAGTAATGACTGAGCGCAAACAGCTCAAACTCGGTACCATTGTTTGTGGTCGAAACGGCAAACATTCAAAAAATATCAACACTCAGATTGCCAAGTGTAGCTAGGAATCAGAAACTGTTCCCTACCTGTTGATGGGTGTGTTCATTTGTGCAAAATTTCTGCTGGCGTCCGGATCTTCAAAGTATCTCTGCTGTCTCAAAAATGTTTCCCTCCTGTTGAACCAGCACCTGTAGTTTGTCCCCTGAGGAAATAATTGGAAAGAAACACTAAGATTATGACCAAGGACTTAAGTTGTCATTTTCTACATCAAAGTTGGGGAATAAAAACCTACATATTCATCAAGAGGAAAATTCTTCAAAATAAATTGACTTAACTGTGCATTTATAAGGGACCATTGCATACTACTCAAAAATCACTTTAGAAAAGCGTTTCATGGGGAAATTTTCATGATATGATGCCAAGTGTAAGCACAGGATATAAACTTTCTCACAGGTAATGATCTCTATCTTTAAAACATTCACTTTTCCTACAATAAGCATGCATTTATTTTTTATTTGATTAGAGCAATCATACTCAATATAATTTTTTTTTAAAAGCAAACAGTGAGCTGCTCAGCTGCTTCAGTCGTGCCTGACTCTTTGCAGCCCCATGGACTGTAGCCCTCCTGGCTCCTCCGTCCGTGGGGTTCTCCAGGCAAGAATACTGGGGTGGGTCTCCGTGCCCTCCTCCCTGGGACCTTCGCCACCCAGGGACGGAACAGCATGTCTCTCCCCTGTGTCAGCTGCACTGCAGGTGGGTTTACTTCTGACCACTGGGCAGCCCAGTGATGAGGCGGCATCGCCAGGAGAGGCCCCTGGGGCTCAGGATCCGGCCGTCAGGTCATTCCTTAGGCTGAGAATTCAAACGCAGAGAATCCGACGGGAAGCCTAAGCCTAACCTCCGGGCCTGGCGGTGGGCGCCACGGGCCCGCCTGTCTGGTTCCCTCCGTCTGTGAAGTATCCCGTTGGCCCAGGTTCTCTCTTGCTCCCGAGGTGGTGTCGGGTCCTTCCTGGCAAAGCGGCCCGGAGCTCGTGGTCGGTGGGTGTTACTCCTAGAAGCGAGAGCGCGACCACGGAGCTGCGCGCCACGCACTCGGGCTCAGCGCGGAAGCCGGCGCGACCACCGAGCTGCGGTCCAAGCACTCGGGCTCNCGCCTGTCTGGTTCCCTCCGTCTGTGAAGTATCCCGTTGGCCCAGGTTCTCTCTTACTCCCGAGGTGGTGTCGAGTCCTTCCTGGCAAAGCAGCCCGGAGCTCGTGGTCGGTGGGTGTTACTCCTAGAAGCGAGAGAGCGACCACCGAGCTGCGCGCCACGCACTCGGGCTCAGCGGGGAAGCCGGCGCGACCACCGAGCTGCGGTCCAAGCACTCGGGCTCAGGGGGGTCGGCTGGCGCGACCACCGAGCCGCGCGCCACGCACTCGGGCTCAGCGCGGAAGCCGGCGCGACCACCGAGCTGCGGTCCAAGCACTCGGGCTCAGGGGGGTCGGCTGGCGCGACCACCGAGCTGCGCGCCAAGCACTCGGGCTCAGCAGGGAAGCCGGCGGCGATGGCCCGTGAGGCCCGCAGCGCCCTGGCGCTGGAGCCGCCGCCTGAGCGGGCCTGGCCTTCCTCCCGCTCCTCTGGGCCAAGGGGCAGCGACGGCGGGCCGCCCTGGCCTCCCTTCCCGGCCCCCACAGCGGGGCTCGCGCCCAGCACCCTCTCAGGAAGGACTCGGCTCTGCCACCGACAGCGGCGCCGCCGGCTTGCCTCATGCAGCCCCCAGGCCTGTGTTTCCTTCTTCCACGTTGGCCAGCTTAATGGTTTGAAGGGCGTCCCTCTCTCCTGGTCTCCCATCCCGACTTTCAATGTCCTTATTTCCCGGTAAACATGTTGGGTAAACGTCACTTCAACTCCTTCACCAAGTGCTCAGTGGAAACGCCATCTCACACCCCAGGCTTGAGTTCTTCGGTTCAGCTTCTTCCCACCTCTTAAGATTTTTAACACGTTGGGCACGCTGCTGAATACTCGATTATGCTTCTATAATTTAACACGCCTACTTCGCAAAGTGGTTTTTCCTCTCGCTTTAAAACGGCTACAGACTTTCAAAGGCCTGGCGCGTTGAAACCTCACATGTGAGGGCGTCACCCGTGGTAGCTGCGGGGCTGCTCGGCCCGGGAGGTAACTTGATGCTGCTGTTCGTTCGTTGCTCTCCACCTCTCCCAGCGTGAGGTGTGTCCTCCGAGTCTCGGCCTGGGTCACCGGCACGTCCCGGCTGCGGTTAACGTCAGTGCAGACATTCCCGGGAGCTGCGTCCGCTCCCGTCGTGGAAGGCGGGCCGGCGGGCTGGGGAGGGAACGGCCCCGGGAGGCGGGAGGCGGTGTTTGGAAGCAAGCAGGCGGCTTCGGACCGCGTGGCTGGCCCTTGCCAGGCGCCAGAGTCGGCTCCCTGAGACCTGCTTTCACCCCGGAGCCCTCGGGGGACGACTTCCCATCTTTCTCCAACCAGCGGCCTGGGGTCTGTCTCCGCACTCCTTGGCAGGACTCGTTTTTTTTCGGAGGACTCAACTCTGTTGCGTCTCCAACTCCCTCTGCGTCGACTCTGCCCCTCAGAGTCCTGCTCGCCTTTGTGCCCCGCTCAGAGCCGTGTTCTGAGAATCCATCACTTGACAGGCACAGTCAGGCGGGTCACGGGCGAGGGGCTGGGGGTCAGCCGTGAGCAGGCCAGCCAGACCTCTTGCGCGCCTTAGATTCCAGATTATTCTGGATGCACAGCGGCGTGAACTTGGACCCCCACTTCCTGCACCCAAACTCTGGCCTTGATCAGGAGGCGCCCCTCTGGGCTTCGCCCCTCCCTGCTCACTCTAAGGGCGCGCCCTTCGTCTGGCCTTCCTAATTAGCAGCCGGGAGTGGCCCACAGCTGTGCTCGGAAAGCAGCAGGGGTCACGGAGCTGGATCTGTTTCTGGAAGGGCAGCCTCAAGCCCGTCAGACTTTGCCTGGAAGAGATACCCTTCCCTGCCAGGCTGAGCGGAGATGAAGGGGGCTGAGGGCTCAGGGCCCTGCAAACCTTCTGTGATTAACTTGGGGGCCAAGGAAGGGCAGGGCCACCAGCCAATGGCCAACCCAGAGGGATGCTCCTGAAAGCGCAGTTTGCATGAGAGCTCAGGCTGCATCCAGAGCCAGGGCTCATGTCCAGTGAGAAGCCACCGAAGCTGAGCCTTTGGCCTCCCTCTTGCATGGCCCCTTCTAAGGACCTGGGGAGGGTCTTACAATTTTGTGTTCATTCATTTGATTTCTCAAGCACGTCTTTCCACATTCCCATGAGTCATTTAGATTTAAGTTCTCCATCTGGGTGGCTCCAACCACATCAGTGCCTAGTGAGTTTCTAAAAGCTCATGTTGCTGGCACACTGGCATGTAAAATGCAAGACATCACATGAGCATCAAGGGACCAAGTTCCACGTTTCCTGTCCCTTGTCCCCAAGACCACTTTAGGAAGTATGACAACCAGAGGGTCTCTGAAGTGGTCCTGTAACAACCGCCAGAGCACTCGGGTTCATCCCGGTACTTGGTTTACTCTAAACCAAGCAGCATGTAAAGTCTACACTTTGTGGTATATCATTCTTGCTAGAACACAATGGCATTGAGTATTAAGGGGCCACGATCCCTTACCCAAGACCCCCAAGGCCAGTTGTTTTTCAGAATCAATAACTTTCTGTATTTTACAAAGGAAATGCTACAAAATACTAATCTGATTTAACAAGCCGAAGGGACCTCAGGCGCAGACCATAATCAAACAAATGTCTGCAGTTAAATGTATGAATATCCACAACAAATGGTATAAAGATCATAACCAGCTTCACAGCAGCGGAAGTCAGGGTTTGCCACAAAATGTTCCTTTATGAGAACCCAGGGGAGAACATTTATGTTACTATCCTGTCAAGGAGGTGGCACCTAGCTTGTCTAAACTAGTGTTCGGTCATTAAGTAATCATCTCAAGGAGAAAGGATCTCTAGCACAATTTTGTTTTTCCCTGCTGGGATTCCTCCCTACTTGGACAAACTGGCCACAGCTCAAAGGAGTACTGGTACAAAAGTTTGGTTTAAACATCAGTAAATACGGGTTTCTCTTGAGCTGCTATGACAAAGGCACTAATCAATTTCTGGCCTCAGAGTCAAGACTCAAGGGAAGGTCAGTGATATCAGACAACCATTGCATTCTCCCTAATGTGCTTTCCACGGGTGACTGAGAACAGTGAGTGACGTGTACTAACACAGCTGAACTCTTTCGTGACTGTATGTAGAACCGCGGCCTGAGACTTAAAGTTTTAAAAGAATGAAAAAGTTGATCATTAAAAACAGAAACTAATAGAAAAGTTACAAAGCAGACTAGATAGAGCTAAAGAGAGAATTTTATGGTTGGAAGATAGACTTCATTGGCAAAACCATTCTCAGAATGGAGCAGAGAAAGAAAATGCAGACTAGCCTCTTACAGGGCAGCATAATATGAGAAAATAGAACATGTTTCTGATCAGAATTCTAGAGGGAAAATAGAATGGAAGAGACACAGTATTCAAAAAAAGAATAGTTGAAATTTCCCAGTATTTGTTAAAGACATGACTGTTCATATTTAGGATGTCCATAAACCCCAAGAAGGGTAATTAAAGATAATTCACATTTAAACACATTCTAATGACGCTGATGGATACAAATGACAAAGAGAAACTTCTTAAATGGGAGGAAAGAAACAGATTTTCTAAAAGAAAACAGGATTTAGAAATATGGCTGATTTCTCAACAGTAACAGGGAAAACTAGAAGACTGTGGCATAATATCTAAACTGCTCGGAAAAAAATAGATGTTTACTCTAAATTATAGGTCAGTTCAATGTATTTTTAAAAATGATGATGAAGTATATTTCAAAAATCTCACGACTGACCCTCATTGGAGACACCTCCGTAGGGAAAACTCTAGGAAGAGAGAAAGGACCGCAGAAAAGATCTGAGATACAAAGAATGTTTATCAAAGAAAACAGTAAATATGTGGATACGTCTAAACAAACATTAGCTGTGGAAAATAATAACATATAATTTGTGTGGTTAAAAATAACAAAATAGAACTAAGAAACAGAACAACTGCAACATATAATTTATCATAAAAGAACTCCAAGTTTCTGGTATCGTTCGTAAAGAGGGTAAACATTAGCTGTATACTTTGTCAAGTCAAATGACTTATGGGTTATTAATATTTTACGGTAATCAACAATATCCTAGAAGTAGAATCTATTCCAAAGTGAGTTGGAAAATAAGATAGGAAGGAATTAAAGCTCAGTTAATTTAGAAGGATGTAAGAACAGAAAGAAACCTAAGAAAGGGAGGACAAATATTCAGTAGAAGCACGAAGAAAATAGTAGAAAGAAATTTCAATTATCACTAATCACAATAAGTACTAATGAATAAAACTCTCTAATTAAAAGGTTAAGATTATCATGCTGAATTTTTAAAATCCCAGTTATATGTTGTTTATAAGAGATAGAGAAAAAAATAAGAGCTTAGACAGGCAAAACTTAAAAACAAAAAGGAAAAATATGTTCTAAAAAAAGTAACCAAGGGACACTAATATATTGGTATAAGTTGAAAATTAAAAAATTAAAGCCAAAGGTATTCATGGTTACATTTTTTAAAGGGGTTACTACATATTGCTAAAAGGCATAAACAGCTCAATTCGACAGGAAAATATAACAATTTTAAGCATTTCTGTTTCTGATGACTTGATCAAAATACATAAAACAAAAAGAGGTGAAATTGTAAGGAAAATGTGAGGAATCCAGCATCAGAGAAGCAGATTTTAAGATGCATTCTGTGGATAATCAATAGACCAAACAGACAAAGTTCAGACGGACATAAAATATGTGAACAAAACCCTGAAAGAAGTCGATGAAATTAGGATATAACAGAGAGGAGAGCCAAGTTTTTTCAAACCGCTCCAGAAACATTTACAAATACGACCACATACTAGGAAACAAAGCTAACTGCACTGTATTTTAATACGTTGATATAATATAGCCACATCGTCTCTGACTTCAACACAATTTTATGGATTCTAGGACACAGTCTTCTTTTTCAGGTTTTAGCATCTCTAAGTTGGGCTGTGTCTTACAATCCGGGGCTCTTACTACTGCCATTTCCCCACATCTTCAGCTTTCTGAACTCTTAATTCATCTTGTGTAGCGTTTTAGGTCCAATAAATATGTTAAGTTCAAAATCAATAGCGAAATGATTTTAACACAAATTCATGTGAAGCAAAACACACACTTTCAAAAACCTTAGGATCACTTCCTGATGTTGAATCGTTACGCTGTGCACTTAAAGGTTATACAGGGCTCTGTGTCAATTACAGCTCCATACAAGTAGAAGAAGAAAAAGCCGCCTGGGCCAAAATAGTAATCCTTATGGAAGTCAGAAAATACTGACTAAAAATACCAGGTGTCAGTAACTGTGAGATGCAGCCAAGGTCATGATAAAAGGCAAATTTATAGTCTTCATTTATATTAGAAGCTTCCCAGGTGGTGCTAGTGGTAAAGAACCCGCCTGCCAGTTCAGGAGATGTAAGAGATTCGAGTTCAATCCCTGGGTTGGGGAGATCCCCCGAAGAAGGGAATGGCGACCCACTCCAGTGTTCTTGCCTAGAGAATTTCATGGACAGAGGAGCCTGGTGGGTTACGCTCCATAGGGTCGCAAACAGTCAGACATGCCTGAGGTGACTTAGCACACACGCACAAATTCTACCAGACAACTTTCAAAGGCTGGAAGAGCGGACGAGCCTGCAGGAACAGCAGGACAGAGTCAACAGAGCAGAGGAAGGGAGACAGTAGTGAACAAGAGGCCATGCGGCTGGAAGTAAGGGAGAAAGGACAAGCAGAGCCCGAGCTCGAGTCCTCCAAAAGATTAGTCAGATTAACAAATCTCAGAAGAATATAAACGCCAGAAGAGTCAAGATAAAACGGGCATAGTATAAACTATGTATAAACAACAGAAGTTAAATGTCAAAGATTATTAGAACACATCTAGGATAAATAATTTCCAAGACATGCAAAAATAACAAATTCCTACATAAAACAAGTTATCTAAATTGACCCCTATAGGACTGAATGATCTTGAAACCGTTAAATGCCTTGAATCAATATTTTAAAATCTATCTGCAAGGAAAATACAGACGGTTTTACAGACGAGTTCTACCAGTCATTGCATAACTGCATCAGTCAACTGTTCCAGAGAGTGTAGAAAGAACAAACGTTCCTTCAGCTCATCCTGTTGGGCTAGTCACCAAAATCACGGATAATATAACAGAGACGACGGGCCAGCCTTTCACATGAACAAAAACCTCCATGTTCACAAATGCAAAAATACCGACAAAGTCATTAGCAGATAAAAGCCACGTGCACAGAGGACTTCGAGGTTACTTTTGCATAAAAAAACATTAAAACCCACATTACTGTAAATACCACACAGGCCGCTCAAAGCAGGAAAGCCGTAAACCAGACTCAGAGACTTGCTGTGTAGCTTCAATAATCAGGAGGGCGTGGTGGTGGCTGAAGAACAAGTGAAGTCCAGTAGAGGGGCTAGAAATGGGTCCACGCGAGGGAAGGCTGATTTCCAACAGGCCTTGTGGATGAGCGAGGCAAGAACAGGACCCCCGGTCATCCAGAGAAGCCCAGAAGCCGGCTTCCCACCTCACTTCATGCACAAAACTCCGGCATTAGCAGCCTGCGTGTGACAGCGTGTTCTTTTCATTTAGAAGAAAGTGCAGGATAACATCTTTACGAATTTCACACAGAGATATTCTGTGTTTGAACTGTCTGATCCAGAGTGCTTGCATGTAGGAATACTCCTATAAAAGGGAAGTGATATTGAAAATAAGATACGATTGATGAGATTTAAATAAAAGCTAAATCCAAAATCCATTGAGATAAAAAGCTCAAAAGATGAGGGAGAGGGAAGATTAAGATACAAGTTTAAAACCCACTATAGGTAAAGTGAGAAAACCCTAGAACAGATGAGATGGACATCGAGGAACATCAAGCTTAAACAAACCGAAATAACGCGGATGCAGAGTCCTGAGAAGAGTCCTTTCAGGAGAAAAGGCTGCACCGGTGAAGGGCAGAGGGGCGGTCAGCTGCCGGCGCTCCAGCTGCCCCGTGCGGACCACCGTGAGGGGACACAGGAGCCCAGAGAGGCGGACAGGCTTGGTCGGGCTTTTCACCAAAGCCCCTCCCGACACCGGAGCCCGCTGATGGGAGAAGACACGTCCTGCCGACAAACGTTTATAAGTCTATTCACCATCCCTCTACCTTTCCTGACCAACCACCCAGCCGCCTGCCCACTGCCTGGTAAGAATGCCTCCACACGTGGCCCTCCCCAGCATTGTGCCAGGCAGCTGGGTAACCCCTGCAGTGTCAGGGTTAGGGTCCCACAGTACGGGGTGATTCCTAGACCCAGGGTGACGGGTGTGACGTGAGGTTGGAGGAGGTGGGGGCCGACGACACAGCCTCCACAGCCTCACTGAAGACTTTAGAGCCCCTCCCGAGGACAAGGAGGAGCCGCCAGGCACCTCTGCAGGAAAGCGCAGGAAATCCAAGATTTCTGGACAGACTCGTGGGCTGGGACCAGGCAGAGAGCAGAGTGCAGGCCAGCTAGGGGTCCACGCCCAGAGCAGACGGCCGTGATGAAGGTTCAGAGAAGGGGCTCCGGATACTTAGGAGACAGGATGGAGGCTGGATAGGCAAAGGCTTAGGGGAAGAAAGCGTGTTTTTCTGACATGGATGACTGGGAGGCATCTCTTCTGCGGAGACCTAAGCAGAGCAAGGGGCTCAATGTCAGCCCCTCCGTTCAGTCAGTTCAGTCGCTCAGTCGTGTCTGACTCTTTGCGACCCCGTGGACTGCAGCATGCTAGGCCTCCCTGTCCGTCACCAACTCCCGGGACTTGCTCAAACTCATGTCCGTTGAGTCAGTGATGCCTTCTACCATCTCATCCTCTATCATCCCTTTCTCTTCCTGCCTTCAATCTTTCCCAACATCAGGGTATTTTCCAATGAGTCAGCTCTTTGCATTAGGTGGCCAAAGGACTGGAGTTTTAGCTTCAGCACCAGTCCTTCCAGTAACACTCAGGACTGATCTCCTTTAGAATGGACTGGTTGGATCTCCTTACAGTCCAAGGGACTCTCAAGAGTCTTCTCCAGTGCCACAGTTCAAAACATCCATTCTTCAGTGCTCAGCTTTCCTCCCTCCCAAATAAACAGCCTGACTTGAACTGGTGCCCCAGCATCTCCTTCTGGGAACTTCAAGGCAGGAGAGGTGGCTCAGGCACCCCAGGTCTAGGATGGGGAATAGCCAGGGAGGGGCCCCTTGCAGGGGGAGCCCCGCTGGGCCAGGACACACGTTCTGTCCTGCAGCCAGGGTCCTCCCTCCCAGGGGTTCCAACCCGCCAGGTGCAGGGCTCAGGGACCAACAGTCCTCAGACTCCACTCAGAGGGCCCCAGAGCCTTGCTGTGCTGAGCTTGGTCCCCAAGGCTCCAGCATCTCCTGGGAGCTGGTGGAAACACAGGCTCACATCCCTCCCCTCCCGGGTCCCATAGAGTGAGAAGTGCATTTTTCAGTCTGCAGGAAGCTGGAGACACTGACTCCAAANCAGGGCTCAGGGACCAACAGTCCTCAGACTCCACTCAGAGGGCCCCAGAGCCTTGCTGTGCTGAGCTTGGTCCCCAAGGCTCCAGCATCTCCTGGGAGCTGGTGGAAACACAGGCTCACATCCCTCCCCTCCCGGGTCCCATAGAGTGAGAAGTGCATTTTTCAGTCTGCAGGAAGCTGGAGACACTGACTCCAAATCACAGCGAAATCACGGACAAGTGACTGTCAGAGGGCCTGTCAGATGGATGAATGCCTGTGTGCACGTGTGCGATGGGCCCCCGGCGGACCGCCCTGACCAGGAGCACTGACGCCACTCTGCTCACCCGCTCCCCGCCGGCTCTGCTCCGCTCCACTTTCCTTAGATAGATGTTCACGTCTGAGCTGACGGAAAGCGGGGCTTCTGCTAGTTATACTTGCCACAAGCCTGGCACTGGGTAAGCATCACTAATAACAAAACAGCCAGAGAAGCTACAGAGAAACATCACCTCAAACAGGAAGCGGACTTCTGCCAGCCCTGCTCTGTCCCCATGCAGGCGAGTCCAGCCCAGGAGAGAAGGCCGGGTGTCGAGCCCGGGACCCAGCGAGCGGCCCAGGACACTCACCCCTGCTTCCCTGCCTGCCCGCCCCAGGCCGTGGTTTGCAGAGCTTTGCTGCCCCAANGCACACTGCAGGTGGATGTTTTTTTCCGTCTGAGCCTCCCAGGAAACCCCAGCAGTCCCAAATCCAATATGACCCCAGGGTCCCTGTAGGAAGAGGTGTCAGCTCTCAGCAGGACCTCCCCAGTGAGGCCCCCTCCTGGACGAGCAAGGAGGCGGTGTTGGTAACTACATCGGGACAAGGGCTGGAAACCAGGGTGGTAAGCTCCCGAGGAGGGAGACGTCTACACTGCGTGTAGGGACCGTGGGGTCTCCCACGATGCTCTTCCCTGTGAAGCTGAATCTGAACTGAGCATACCTTAGGGGGGTGGTTACGACCTCCTCAGAGCAGCCTGGTGACCTGCACCCCAGGGCCTGAGGCTGGGATGCTGGCAACGGCAGAGACCTGAGGTGAGGTAAGCTTCCAAACCCCTCACAGCAAAGCCACAGAGACACCTTGGTCATTTTTAATGTGCCAGGTTATCACCGTGCCCCTCCCCAAATAGAGAAAAATTCAGACCCAACACTAATTCCACAAAATCACCATTAAGCCTTTGATTTCATAAAATCCGCACACCACTCATAATCTTTGTTGCTGCTGTTCAGTCGCTAAGTCATGCCCTACTCTTTACGACCCTGTGAACTGCAGCACCCCGGCTTCCTTGTCCTTTATTAATATCTGTGGTCAAAACAAAGCTGAGATACAATAACTAGACGGTGGCTGTGCGTAGGAACCAGCAGGTCTAAGGGCCCCGTTGTGCTGGAACCTACTGATGCTTGCAGATGCGGCGGGTGGAAGGATGCTCGTCTCAGAGTCAGCGAGCCCCAAGTCCCAGCTCCAGCTCCTCCCGCCAGGACAGGTTGCCCGCATGGCCATCCTCCTGGGGTGGAAACGGGGCCCCTGCTGACCTTGCTCACCAGGGCAGGGTGGGGGAGAGCCCTGGGGAGCTGTCCACACACTGTCTCAGTGCCTCACCGCCTGCTGGGTACCTACTGCGCGCCTCATCTGAGCTGAGGATGCAGGGCAGTGGGGAGACAGAGAGGCTGACCAGGAGCAGCAACGTGGTGCTGTGAGTGACCACAGAGACACGCCTGGAGCTGCGGATCGCAAAGCACGGTCTTCGTGCAGATGGAGCTGGTCCTTCGGACGCCTTCCTGCCCTCCTGTCCTAGTCAGAAACGTCCACGCACAGAGCTGTCTCTTAGGTGGTAGGCCCAGGTCTTTGCCCAGATGGCACAGTATAAATGGCACAAATGTAGCAAGCTGCCACCATCGCTTCCAGGAGCTGAAATGTACACTTGTGAACGGCAGATTCTCTCTCTGTCCCACTTGCTGAACCGTCTCCCCTGGTAAAATTCAAGGTCTCCAGCAACAGCCGTGGTCATTTTTCATGCCTGTAACCACCCATTTATTCCCTTTCGGTTTTCAAAGCACAAATCACAGCCCGGTTACTTCCAGTCCTGGCTCCTCTGAGTCCACATCCCGCACGCGAAATTTCAGCTTCTACCCTGTGTAATTAGGCCAGCTGAGAGCACGAAAGCTGAGTCATCAGAACACTTCCCTAACTTGCTCTGTTTAGTCCACACAGACGGAGAAGGTAAACAAGTGAAGCAGCGGAAGGGGTGGCTTTGCCGAACTGTCCTGGTGGAAACCACAGGAAACATCCCCCTTTTGTGAGAGCTGGTAGGTGTGACCTTGACCTCACAGCAGGGCTGCGGCTCCCTGGCTGCCCTTCTATAACCTCCCTCATGACCTTCCTCCCAGTCAGGGCTTTTCTGGAACTTTCATGCCTTCCTCCTTGTCCCTTTGGGTTTGTAACTGTTCGCACATGTGGCAAAGACCAGCCGGAGCCTCACCAAGCCCTCCCCGCTCCAAATCAGCAGCTGGGCTGGGACGTGGGACCCAGGGACCAGGAGGTCTCCGGGAGCCCCCCAAGATTGCCTCCTACCCGCGTTGTGGCCAACCCAGGTGAGACTGGAGGGGTCCCCCGCCCAGCACTCAGGGCCCCAGGCTGCTCTTGGCTGCCAGAGTCCTGTCTCCCCACTGACAAGGCGATCGAGTTTCTGCTGTGTTCCAGTGCGCAGTGGGAGGTGGGAGCATTTCAAAGGCCTATGTGAGCACTCGCAGGGGTCATCACAGTCATCTTTGGTACCAGGGACGTTACGTGGGGTGGACAGCGGTCAACACCCAGCCCAGACACATCCTGGTGAGAAATGTGTCTGGGAAGGTTTAAACCGCCTTGGCCTCAGACGCAGCCTCTCCGATGGGCCCAAGTGAGGACAGCACTCCACAGGGAGACGAGGCGGGGAGAAGCCCCGCAGCGTCCAGGGACTCACTGACCACGCCCCGTCCTCCCCATGCGGCTCCCTGCCCAGCCTGGTGTGTCTCCAGGGAGCTGAGGACAGGTCTCCCGCCACCTCGCCCCTGGGGCCTCGACGGGCAGAAATGCAGGTTTATGGTTAGAAGCCGGTTCCCCACAGGGCTTCCAAACCTCTAACATTTACAGACAGGTTCAACATTTAGGAGACAAGATGCTGGTCCAGCCACAGGCAGAGGAATGAGGCTGGGCGATGACTGCGTCTCCTCTTGGGCTGAGGTCCCTGGGCCGCCCTGTGCGACCCTGAGCCATGCCTTCCCCCGGGCAGCCCTCCCACCGGGCTCCATGCTGAGGCCCCTGGGAAAGGGCCTTCCTGGGGCCTCGGAGCCTGCCCCACAGGAAGGGTCACTGTTCATGTCAGCCAACATGCATGTCACCGTCACGCAATCACACAGTGTACCCCAGGCTCTGACCCCAGCTACGGCACAGCCATGATGGCAGGGGGTCCTGCTTCAAGGCCTGCTCGGTTTCACATACGTGGAGATTTTCTATATTTGCCCCAAGAAAAGCCCAGGCCCTCGTTGCAACTATTTTTCAAGGTGAAAACTGGCCCATTTTCTTAGAATTTTAAAACCATGAGAAGCAAATGGAAAAGTACCCTCTTCTTTGGGAAGAAGCTTCAGATTCTTTAAGCTTAAACTAGTATGTCTGCTTAGCTGCTCAGCTGTGTCCAGCTCTCTGTGACCCCATGGACTGTAGCCCGCCAGGGCCCCCTGTCCATGGGATTCTCCAGGCAAGAATGCTGGAGTGGGCTGCTGCACCTGTCTCCAGGGGACCTTCCCGACCCAGGGATCGAGCCTGCGTCTCTTGCGTTGGCAGGTGGATGCTTTATCACCAGGGCCACACGCTGCTGTTGCTAAGTCACTTCAGTCGTGTCCGGCTCTGTGTGACCCCAGAGACCTGGGAAGTCCCTAAACTGGTACAAACATCTTTAGTCCAGTCGCTCAGTCCTGTCCGACTCCTTGCAGCCCCGTGGACTGAACTTGACCCAGTGGCATTTCCCTTAAGCGGAGGGCAGAGAGGGCGGCATGGAGGAGGTGGTGGGTGGCGGGGTGGGAGGGGCAGTGAATGGAGACCTGGCCCCAGGCCGGCCGCGGGCTCCACCCTGAGTGCAGCCACGCGGAGGCCAGAGCAGCTCCTGGGAAGAAAGTGGGAGACGCCCCCCTCACTTCCGCGGGCCCTGAGTCTCCTCACCATGGCAGGCGTGTTTCTGGAGCTTGAATGTTCCCGAAAAGCTCACTGCCCCCCACCACTCCATCCCACACTCCCATCCCCATTCAGTTCTATCCTGCAGAGGGGTCAAGGAAGCAAGACGCGGATTGGGCCTAAGAAAATGGAGGTAATTTTCTGTAATTTGGTTTTATGTGACCAAATGTATGCATTTTAAATAGACTCACGCTAATATCCACAGGTGGAAATAAACAAGAATTATGCTCTCTAGTTCTCTCCAGGACCTCGGAACAGCTATGGGGGACCCAGGGCCCAACCTCAAGGCAGGGCCACCAAAGCCCTCCAGATAAAGAGGCTGCTGCTTGTTTGTGGAAGAAAACTCGCAGTCCCAAAGGCTCAGGTGTTCTCCCAAGAACTGGGCCTCCACCAGGAGGAAGCTCGGCTGCAGTGCAAAACGCTCCCTGCCTCTGTGTGTGTCTCTCTCTGCATCTCTGTGTCTCTGTCTCTCTCTCTCGCTGCAGGTGGAGGCAGGTGGCCCTGTTGCAACCCCCACTGGCAGCCGCTCCTCTGGATGAAAGAATGGACCCCCTCAGCCCTGCCCCAGCCTCTGCAAGTCTGCAGCGTGTGGTCTGCAGGGTGTAGCCCTGGGTTGGATCCCGCAGGGGACGGGTAGTGACGTCCAACAGCACTGTGGTGTCACTCTCCACATCCACACGGTGGGGGCTTCGGAGCTGGGCAGGGCGGCTGTGAACACACAGTGATGTCACACACGCCCCGCCACGCCCACCCAGCCCCCGGCACACAGTAGGTGCTCCATAAATGCCCCGTGCAGCCTCGGGAGAGACCACACCTGGAGATGACTCTGCTCCTCAGGGCTCCCGAGTCCCCTGGGCTTCCGAGGGGGGCAATCCTTGGCAGATTTTAAGTTGTTACTATTTATACCTTTCTTTCAAAAGTAAAGTGAAAATTTATTTGAAATACATATCTTTTCAAATTTTGCTTGTAAGATGAGTTGCTGCTAAGAGATTTTTCCGTTGAGGGAAAATAATAGCTTTTTCAATCACTAATAAGCTAATATCCAGAAATTCAGAGGAAACCCACCCCACTGACCCAGCAGCGTATATGGAAGGTATTAATACACTGTTACAAGACACTAAGAGAACGCTCTATTACTATAACAGGGTTTTGTGTCTTTCATAAGAAGAAACAAGAAACATTTTACAAGATCATGTATTTTATCAATAGTAAAATTCTTAATATAAATTTTAGTGCACAGCTATAGTAGTGCAAGCTTAGCAGAACTCACTAAGGTTCTTTATTTAATTGCGCTACCAGGTAAAATGACAGACGTTTTCTCTTCGATAACACTAATAAATGTCCTTTGCTGTTGAGTTTTCAAAACAGCAAGCTTGATTTCACTTCAAGACTAATAAAAAACCAAGCTAATATATACATGCTAATTTTCTTTGTGGCCCTTACAATAAGATTTTGAAGTTGCCAAAGCTACCACTTTAGAACTGCTCCAAGATTCTAAAATTAGGAGACAGTGAAATGTTAGACTGCACACATGGAGAATGAGAACCGATTACACACAATTCCAAGTTTCTGAATTTGAAAATGCCAGGAAGTTCCATCAAACACAGCATTGCATTTTCTATCAGTTCTTCTCTATAACCACCAAGGGCGTCTTGATGTAAGACAAGGACATTACTCGTTCACACACTTATTCTTCCCCTCCGAGGCAGGTTCACCCCCCACCGCACAGATTTACAGCACGCACGCACGCACGCACGCACGCAAGCACAGCCCTTTCCCGTCGGCTGAGCGTCTGGGTCCATTCAGGGTCACAGTAACCAGAGCCACGCCCCTGCAGGACCTCGGGGCTCCGTCAGGGCGTGTTGGGGTGGCCCCTCACAGCCCGAGGCCCCCTCTGCTGTGCAGCAGTGTCCTCGGAAGCACACGAAACAGAAGCACGAGCCAGCCCACCCTCTTAGAACAGACGGTGCCCTCGGAATGCACACCTCGCGTTGTTGCCCTTTGCAGACACTGCGTTTCTCACAGATGGAGGCTCGCGGCAGCTCTGCACCAACAGGCCTGGTGGCCCTGTTTTCCCAGCGGCGTCCGCTCACTTCCTGTCTCTGTGCTGCGTGTTGGTAATTCTCGCAACATTCCAGACTTTTCATTATCGTTGTACTTCTAAGGTCATCTGAGAGCAATGATCTCTGATGCTACTGCCGAAGGCTCAGATGGTTTTAGCACTGTTCCGCAGTAAAGCGCTGTTTAATTCAGGCGGGTACATGGGGGTTTGGGGCCTAATGCACTTACTGGACTGCAGGTTAACAGACTTGCCGGGAAACCGAAATCCACGTGACTCTAACTGTGATACTCGCTTTATAAGCGGTAATCTAGAACTGAATGTCGTACAGTGTCTCCAAGGGGCCTGCAGACACAGGTCTTACTTTTAACTAATATTCTTGCCACGAGAAATGGAGGTCTTGCTGGGGCCCAGGCATGGGTGGAGTGACAAGAGGGTGCGTGTTTGTCTCATCTCAGCTGCCGGCCCCCACGTCCAGGCTCTGCTGGGCTTCCCACCCCCCACACTGGGCCCATGGGGGTGGACTGTCCACTTGGGGACCGCAGAGCCCTCTTTGCTTCTCTCTCAGTAACGACCGCGACGTGGACTCAGTCGGACCATGTGTGCAGAGGTGCGTGTGGTCCCCCAGAGACATGCAACTCTGCGAGTGTGGATGCTGTCGGAACCACCTGCTGCTTGCTCTTGGGCGCGGTCTCGGGCACAGAAGTCAGGGGTCCCTCTGCCAGGAGGGGGAAAGAGCCCTGTCCCCAATGGTGGGGGCCTCTGGGTCAGCTGTCCCCTCCCCAGCTAGGGTTTGTGACCACACACAGTTCAGCAGTGGTCGCCCAGAGCAGAGGAGCCTGCCCTGGGCACCCGGCCTTCCTGGCCTGGGGAGAGGCCACAGCCTCGTGCCGCCCGGCCTCTGCAGGGTGGAAGCGGTTAATCAACTTGATATCACAGGCTGATTAAACAATGAAGCGCCCCGGGGCTCTGCTGTCTGCCCCTATAAGCTCGCGACTCGCTAATGTGAAAACCCCACTCGGCTCCCTCGGCTCCCTCGGGAGCAAACTCCCTTTTAATTTTCCCTCTGAAGATTAATTTCATTGTTATGGAACTTGCATCAGGAGCTGTAAACTAACCATCAGTCCTTTGCACACAATCTGACCCTCCCTGCCCCCACGCGGCGTGTTTGCCAAGGTCTCCTCTGGGTTCTGGGGATTCACATCCTGCAAGTGCAGAAATAAGCGTGGAGAGGAAACAATGACCTGTGTGCCTGGCAACTTCGCAGAGAAGTGGAATGGCTTGTTTTTACTTGTGTGGCTTTTCCTTTCGTTAACAGCCAAGAAGGCCAAACACAACAATGCATTTGCCAGCCCCACCGCCCCGACGGGGATGGGGGAGGACGGGGGACAGGCTACAGGCACCGTGGCCTTCCACACACACTCGTGGTCCCTCAGCCCTCATCCTCCGAGGCCAGTGTCCTCCAGGGCCCACGACAAAGTGGCACCAGAGCTGGCGGTGCTGGGGCAGAAGCCGGGGTGCGGGCAGGGCCCGGCCCGCTGCAGGGGGCGTGCAGGGTCCATTCCGGCCTCTTTGAGGCATCTGCTGGTTCCTGGCTTGTGGAGGCACAGATCCAGTCTGCCCACAGCGTGTCCTGGGGTCCCGTCCGTGTCCAAAGTTACACAGCTTCTTAATGGAATAATTCAGTCATTGAAAATGATGCTATAGAAATCAATGTGTTTACATGGGGGTGTCAGCATCCTATTAGGAGAAAAAAGACTATGAAAGGCCATGAGCGTCATGATTCTATTTCTCAGTAAGTATGTGTATAAATATACCTCCTGAGCAGAGAGCCTGATACGCCCTGAGGAGCTCGTGCGTAGCCAGCGTGCAGGGGTAAGCCAGTGTGGCCGGCGGGGAGGAGGGTTCTGGAAAGGTGCCTGCCCCCGGAACACCAGTGTTACCTTGGTTGTTACCTTTGTTCAGCCACTAAGTCCCGTCTGACTCTCTGCGACCCCAGGGACTGCAGCGCACCAGGCTTCCCTGTCCTCCGTCATCTCCCAGACTTTGCTGAGACTCATGTCCATTGAGTCAAAGACGTCATCTCATCCGCTGTCCCCCCTTCTCCTCCTGCCTTCAGTCTTTCCCAGGATCAGGGTCTTTTCCGATGAGTCCGCTCTTTGCATCAGGTGGACCAAGTGCTGGAGCTTCAGCTGTGGGTTTGTCCTTGCTGGACATGTCCTAGAAGCACATGCGTACGGATGCAAAGTTCATCCTGAGAAAGTTTTGCAGTTGGTTTCACCAGTCGCCTTCAGAGCGCTGAACTGCTCTCCAGGGAACTGTTTCCCATTGGCCCATTGGTGTCTTATTTTTTAACTGCAAGGACATACTCCTTTTTTCCAACTTTTTTTTGTGGTTGTTGTCCAAAATGAAATAAAACATTTGGCATCTTCACTGTGATGAAGATAAGATGTACCGTTTGTTCTTTCCACCAAATGCCATAGGCTTTATTGATTGACGTGACATTTCAGAGCATCTCTGCAGCCTTCAAAGCCCTCTCAAAATGAAAGGAAACACCCATGAGCAGTTATCTCAAGGCAGGGTGTGAGCAGTTATCTCAAGGCAGGGCGTGAGCAGATATCTCAAGGCAGGGCGTTCACAAGACAAGACCCTTCGCTGTTTTGCAAGGAAGCTTCAAGAAACTGAAGTTCGGGTGGCTCTGGGGCAGGGAGCCCTTGGCCTCCNTGAGCAGTTATCTCAAGGCAGGGTGTGAGCAGTTATCTCAAGGCAGGGCGTGAGCAGATATCTCAAGGCAGGGCGTTCACAAGACAAGACCCTTCGCTGTTTTGCAAGGAAGCTTCAAGAAACTGAAGTTCGGGTGGCTCTGGGGCAGGTAGCCCTTGGCCTCCCCTGACCGTGCCGGTCAGTGCCTCTGCCTGTGGCCAGACAATGTCATAAAACACAGAAGGCCCTGCCCAGGATGACCGCCCCTTTGAGAAAGGAAAAGGGGCCACCTCACTGGTTCCCTCACTTATTCCCACCACAAATCGCTTATCACTTCATAAATTCTTGCAATTTTTCTTCCTGCTAGGGAAAAGCATTGCCCTTAATTACATACGTCGTCTCATCAGGGCCAGCTGCTCACACAGGCAGGAAAAATCAGACTGAACCTGATTAAGAGCTCTCTGCAGTTTCTTTTAGAAACTAATTTCTGTTTTCTGCCCCCATTATAAACACAGATCTTCCCCAGTGGGTCTCCCCTCCAATCTGCTACGCTCCCCTGTTTTCTACAGCTTCAGCAAGGAAGGCTTTAGGCAACTCGGCGACGAAGTCCTTACAGGAGCCAGAACACACGGAGCCAGATGCATCTGATGGGAAGACCGGGCCCGTGGAGGACGGGACTCTGCGAGCGCAGCCCTGGGACAGGCTCCTCCCTGAACTCATGAGCAGGTGGGGGCAGGGGGACNCGCTGACAAGGTGCCTGGCCTCCCAGTGGAGCCGTGTCGGGATCAGCTGCCTGCTCCACAATGTTTACACCTGCCCTGGTGCAGCAACGGCTGATCTCACTTCACATCAATAACCCGGCCCCGAGGCCCCGCGGTGGCTTCCCAGGTGGCTCTAGTGGTAAAGGGCCCACCTGCCAACGCACGGGACAGAAGAGGCGCAGTTCCATCCCTGGGTCAGGAAGGTCCCCTGGGGGAGGGCGCTGCAGCCCACTTTAGTGTTCTTGCCTGGAGAGTCCCAGGGACAGAGGAGCCTGGCGGGCTACAGTCCACGGGGGCACAGAGAGCCAGACGCGACTGCAGCGACTGGGCACACGCCAGTCTCAGGACCTGCAGGGGACAGCAGCCCCTGCGGGCGGCTCTGGGGACACGGACCTGGCCTCGGGATCCGGTCACTGCGGGCGCGGGAGGCCGCCTTGCTTTCACAGCTCCAGACATGCTCGTCCTCCTGCAAAATGACACTTTCTGCCTTTCAAAAGTGTGTCCTCACAGGGCTGAGTGGCTCCTGGTGAAAAGCCGAAATAAATAGTAGATTCCAGAAACTTTGGGCAGAATGGTAGAAGAACCAGCGGGCGTCTGGGTCCAGGTTAGCCCTGGCCTGACTCACCCGTTGTCTCCACCCCAGGAGCTGGGAGCACGCCGGACCACAGAAGGTGATCCCGGAGAGCTCAGGTGCCCCCAGCACAGAGGCCCGAGGAGGGAAGGAAGCAGAGGGCATCGTCTGTCCAGGCCCCGAACCTGGGCCCTGAGGGTCCCGAATCTTTGATGAAATGGCCTGTGTTCACAGAGAAACACCTGTGATTTGAAATCAGAACTGGTCTGGTTTGCCCCGCTGGGTCTGGGTCTTGAACATCAAGCATCTTGGAATGCAAATATAACAGCAGTGTTGTAATTACCAGAGAGACACCTGGGTGTTTATCCCAGGCTTAAGATTTTTCCCGAAAATTACTGCTACTGTGTACTTTTATTCATCCATTACTGCTACTGTGTGTTTTTATTCATCCATCGGTGTTCACGTCTCTGTTGCACTTTGAACTTGCCCACACTGTGGGTTGAGAGCCGACTGGAAATGTTTCAGAACCACAGCCCCAGGTGCATAGTATGAAACAGAACTTCGTAAACGTCCAGAGCAGATGACGTGAACCGGAGGAGGCGAGCGGAGCGCCAGGCGTGACCTACGTGACCTCCATGCCGGCGTCAGAAACCTTTCCTCTAAAGGGACCCACGGTAAGCATTTCGGGCTTTGCAGGCTGCACAGCCGCGGCTGCAGTGACTCTGTCCTGGTGCCTGCAAAGCAGCCGCGTGCAAACGACGGCTAAGGCTCTGTGCTCGTCAGACTCTAAGGTCAGAGCAATTTGAATTTCATATACTTTTTACATGGCGTGAAATACCATTATTTTAATTGGCTTTCTATCCACTTACAAATGTAAAAACCATTCTTAGATCACCAGCAATCCCACACAGGTGTGGACCAGGCTGTAACCGGCCAACCCCTGCTTCCGTCCTGAGAAGGGCTGAACACACCTTGGCTTCGCTGTTACAGTGCAGGATGCTGGGCCTCACGACCTCAAACGGGTGCCCTGTGCTGAGAAAAGCCGACGAAAGTTCTCTTCTCCCCCCAAACTCACTTAACCCAAAGGATTTTCATCAGTGGTGAAAATCGGAACGTGTATCTTCCAGGCTGTCTGGCTTCCTGGCTGACTGTTTTAAAACAATGTTTTCTAGTTCTCCAAGAGACCACCACGATTTCAGGCAGACCCAGGCAAACCATGAAAGCAGAAATGAGAATAAACAGGTTGCTAATTTTCGGGAAAGATCTTAAGCCTGGGATAAACACCCAGGTGTCTCTCTGGTAATTACAACACTGCTGTTATATTTGCATTCAAAAAGGACTGTTAGGTAAAGACGACCAGGACCCCGAAAAAGAGTGTCTAACAGGCTTTTCAATGGCGAAGCGTTCCCGGGAGGGGTTCNCGCTGACAAGGTGCCTGGCCTCCCAGTGGAGCCGTGTCGGGATCAGCTGCCTGCTCCACAATGTTTACATCTGCCCTGGTGCAGCAACGGCTGATCTCACTTCACATCAATAACCCGGCCCCGAGGCCCTGAAGCGGCTTCCCAGGTGGCTCTAGTGGTAAAGAGCCCGCCTGCCAACGCACGGGACGGAAGAGGCGCAGTTCCATCCCTGGGTCAGGAAGGTCCCCTGGAGGAGGGCGCGGCAGCCCACTTTAGTGTTCTTCCCTGGAGAGTCCCAGGGACAGAGGAGCCTGGCGGGCTACAGTCCACGGGGGCACAGAGAGCCAGACGCAACTGCAGCAACTGGGCACACACCGGTCTCAGGACTTGCAGAGGACAGCAGCCCCTGCGGGCGGCTCTGGGGACACAGACCCGGCCTCGGGATCCGGTCACTGCGGGCGCGGGAGGCCGCCTTGCTTTCACAGCTCCACACATGCCCGTCCTCCTGAAAAATGACCCTTTCTGCCTTTCGAAAGTTTGTCCTCACAGGGCTGAGTGGCTCTTGGTGAAAAGCCGAAGTAAATAGTAGATTCCAGAATGGGCAGAATGGTAGAAGAACCAGCGGGCGTCTGGGTCCAGGTTAGCCCTGGCCTGACTCACCCGCTGTCTCCACCCCAGGAGCTGGGAGCACGCCAGACCACGGAAGGTGATCCCGGAGAGCTCAGGTGCCCCCAGCACGGAGGCCCGAGGAGGGAAGGAAGCAGAGGGCATCGTCTGTCCAGGCCCCGAACCTGGGCCCTGAGGGTCCCGAATCTTTGATGAAATGGCCTGGGTTCACAGAGAAACACCTGTGATTTGAAATCAGAACTGGTCTGGTTTGCCCCGCTGGGTCTGGGTCTTGAACATCAAGCATCTTGGAATGCAAATATAACAGCAGTGTTGTAATTACCAGAGAGACACCTGGGTGTTTATCCCAGGCTTAAGATTTTTCCCGAAAATTACTGCTACTGTGTGTTTTTATTCATCCATCGGTGTTCACGTCTCTGTTGCACTTTGAACTTGCCCACACTGTGGGTTGAGAGCCGACTGGAAATGTTTCAGAACCGCAGCCCCAGGTGCGTAGTATGAAACAGAACTTCGTAAACGTCCAGAGCAGATGACGTGAACCGGAGGAGGCGAGCGGAGCGCCAGGCGTGACCTACGTGACCTCCATGCCGGCGTCAGAAACCTTTCCTCTAAAGGGACCCACGGTAAGCATTTCGGGCTTTGCAGGCTGCACAGCCGCGGCTGCAGTGACTCTGTCCTGGTGCCTGCAAAGCAGCCGCGTGCAAACGACGGCTAAGGCTCTGTGCTCGTCAGACTCTAAGGTCAGAGCAATTTGAATTTCATATACTTTTTACATGGCGTGAAATACCATTATTTTAATTGGCTTTCTATCCACTTACAAATGTAAAAACCATTCTTAGATCACCAGCAATCCCACACAGGTGTGGACCAGGCTGTAACCGGCCAACCCCTGCTTCCGTCCTGAGAAGGGCTGAACACACCTTGGCTTCGCTGTTACAGTGCAGGATGCTGGGCCTCACGACCTCAAACGGGTGCCCTGTGCTGAGAAAAGCCGACGAAAGTTCTCTTCTCCCCCCAAACTCACTTAACCCAAAGGATTTTCATCAGTGGTGAAAATCGGAACGTGTATCTTCCAGGCTGTCTGGCTTCCTGGCTGACTGTTTTAAAACAATGTTTTCTAGTTCTCCAAGAGACCACCACGATTTCAGGCAGACCCAGGCAAACCATGAAAGCAGAAATGAGAATAAACAGGTTGCTAATTTTCGGGAAAGATCTTAAGCCTGGGATAAACACCCAGGTGTCTCTCTGGTAATTACAACACTGCTGTTATATTTGCATTCAAAAAGGACTGTTAGGTAAAGACGACCAGGACCCCGAAAAAGAGTGTCTAACAGGCTTTTCAATGGCGAAGCGTTCCCGGGAGGGGTTCCCAGACCCGGACGAGGCAGGTCGAGGAAGTCCACGCCCAGACTGTGTTGCGGGTGGCTTTTATATGCTCGTTGCAAGGGATGATCAGGCTAGATGGACGGGGGTTCGGATAGGTCACTAGGCCGAGGCATCGTGGGCTGACAGGTCCTTCTACGTGGCTGGGGTGGGGCGGCTTTAGCTGGTGAAGTGTGCTGTCACTGGTCCCCGGGATCTGGGAGGCTCCTTCCGTTAAGAGACTTTCCTCGCCGGCGGGGGAGAGAAGGGGCAGCCCATCATGGCCCATGGGGTCCGACCTTACAAGGACCCCCAAGCATTTGGGGTTTAAGCACACCCATGTCTGAGGGTCCCCCAGACTTCACTAAAGCTCTCTTGTGGGCATCACACGGCTTAGAAATGAGCCAGACGGCCCCAAAGCTCTCTGACGATGCTAACATCCTACAACTCAAGAGAAATACTTAAACGGGAAACAAGAATTTTTCCCAGTGTGTCAGCTGGGCAGAGGTGAAATAATTAGGAGGCAAGAGGCTCAAAGAGACCCTTTAATTGGGACAAGAAGACGTTTTTCTTGGCGTGGCTAATGGCCAGAGGTGAGGCAAGCTATTGATGAAGCTGAAGAGGAAAGACAAAGCGAATGGGGGTAATGCTTCTGGAGTGCCCTTTGCTGGGCGCACAACGAGCCGAGCCTGTCTCTCTCCAGCACATCAACAGCTGCGTCCTTGGGTTGTTTTCTCTTTGGGCGAGGGGCAGCACTTTCTGTGTTTTTCTCGGAACTGTTGAAGCAGATCAGTGCTCTGTGACAGAAAGTTCAAGTTTGCTCTAACACGCCGCCTCTGTGTCAGTGCCGAGGCATTTCACTGTCAGCAAAGCTGAGTTATAATAAAACGGCCTACTTGTAGCAGAGCGCTTTCAACAAACAGGAAACACACGCACGAATTATTAACTCAACGTGACTTTCACCAGCGGAAAAGTCTTCCGCGCCTGCATTCGGTATTTTTTGTAGGAAACGTAAAAAGACTTTGGGCCATTCTCTTGACTCCCCTCCGAAAGCAGTGGGCACTCAGCAAAGGACTGAGACAGGACGTGTGGGGCCCGGTAGACTCGGCTCCTCAGACCGCCTCTCACNTTAACTCAACGTGACTTTCACCAGCGGAAAAGTCTTCCGCGCCTGCATTCGGTATTTTTTGTAGGAAACGTAAAAAGACTTTGGGCCATTCTCTTGACTCCCCTCCGAAAGCAGTGGGCACTCAGCAAAGGACTGAGACAGGACGTGTGGGGCCCGGTAGACTCGGCTCCTCAGACCGCCTCTCACGCGGGGTCCAGCACTTTGGAGCCCATGCAAGCGCGTTCGCAAGAAGGGAAGTCACCGATAAGAACGCACAGGGCGCTGGCGCTTAGTAAGGAACAGACTTCACTTGAAGATTCTGCTGCGTTTCATTATTTTTAAAGCATAAATAGGAACCATTTTTAGAAGCAGAAACAACTGCGCGATTAAGCTGCGGTCAGGCTCAGCCTCCTCCAGACCCGCAGCGGTCCNCTTTGGAGCCCATGCAAGCGCGTTCGCAAGAAGGGAAGTCACCGATAAGAACGCACAGGGTGCTGGCGCTTAGTAAGGAACAGACTTCACTTGAAGACTCTGCTGCGTTTCATTATTTTTAAAGCATAAATAGGAACCATTTTTAGAAGCAGAAACAACTGCGCGATTAAGCTGCGGTCAGGCTCAGCCTCCTCCAGACCCGCAGCGGTCCCTCCCCAGCATGCTCCCGCCTCTCCCACGCGCCCCCGTCCGCCCCCTCTCGGCCCTTCTCGGCCTTCCCGCCGAGGGAGCTGCCCACTTTTAGGTAAACTGGGCCTCGGCAAGCTGGGCTCCTAGGCCAAAACTGGCCACTGTCTGTTTGTGAATAAAGTTTTATTGGTCCTGTGCTGTGGCCATTCATGTACATCTGGTCTGTGGCTCCCCTGAGCTGCAAGGGTAGTCATGACGGAGACTGTAGGGCCCACTATGGGGCTCTTCACAGGAAAGGTTTGCCCACCCTGACGTAGACAAAACCCGTGCCATGAAGTCCAGCGCTGGCCAGAAAGGTCCTTCTGGTTTTTTCTGCAACATCTTATGGAAAAAACAAACAAACAAACAAACTTCTTGGCCTGCCCAGCAGCAAACGGGCAGAGTGGACGCCCCTGCCAGCTCCTGCCCGCGCGCCCCCTGGCGCCTGGACAAGCTGCCCGTGCATGGGTCCTGGGGAGGGTCCTGAGACCCGCAGGCCAGCCACTCGGCGGAACATCTGATACCCAACACGCTCTCAACAAGGGGCACCGTGACCAACCACGTGTTTCCAGCCCCTTCCCATGTTTCTCTGACTCTGCTGCCGTCTGCCTCTCCCCAGTACAGCCTTGAGAGCACACACCTCCTATTCCTCACCCCTGGTCTCCGGGAGCTTCTCCCCGCCCCTCCCGCCCCATTTTCTTTAAGTGTCCAGCTCCTCCATGGAGAGGACCTGCTCTGTGCGGGCAGGGTCTGGCTGCTGCGGCCAGAGTAGCTTCCGTTCTGAAGTCTCCTCTCCTTCCGGTCAGTCTTTCCTTTAGACGCCTCCATTCCTGAAAGGTGTAGACCCAGAGAGGCCCGGACATAAAGGAGCAGGAAGCCTGCCCTGGCTCCCAGCAGGCCCCGTCTTCTGCAGGCGGCGAGGGAAGGGCCCCGCCTCTGGGGCCGGTAAGGAGCCGGCAGCTGCTCCCTGCTACTGACTGGCTCCCAACCGCTATGCTCAGGAGTGCCTCACCTGGAAGGCAGCTCAAAGAAGACAAATCGAAGGTCACAAGCAACTTGCAAACTGAAATTTTCTGGAAACTCTGGTGACCCTAGGTCAGGACCATGCATGCTCCAAGTCCTGTAGATCTTTCAGAGTTCAACGTGGATCAGAACCTCAGGCGAGTATCCAACAGGCTAGGAGAGGAGCCGGGACTAACAGTGTCCATGCAGCTGCTCCGACCGCTGCACTCGGGGGAGAACTTTAACGAAATTAAGCTGAGTGCGAGGAGGGAGCTGAGGAGCCGTATCCATCCTCTGATTAAGACCCAGGGTTACTGGAGAAGACGCATCGCTTATTTTGAAGACTACACAGACAGACAGAAGGCAGAGGATTCTCGGCCTGGGTTTTCAGGGTCCACAACGGAGAACCGCTCCCTTTGGGGGCAAGACGGTTGTTTCTGATTTAAATCCATCACCCAACTGGAGAAAAGGGACTGAATTCATCATCGAGTCTCTGAAGTCTTATAACTGCCTAATAATCGACTCCCTGATTACAGTATTTATCTTTTAAAGACCTGGATAAACACACACAGGTGTAACGGCGCCATCACCCACAGCTTTCTTATCTGTGTCCTTTAGGAAACGCTATCAAAGGGCCCCACTGCATCTCACCGAGGTGTTACGTAGCTGATAAACATTTGCTGATCTTTTTACCCAGAGGCGGTCGTGCGCCGGGAGTGGGTCAGTGGCCTCCGTGGAGCACGGTGGGTTATCTCCGTTTACTAGGCTTGTAACACATAGGCATTCTGAAGATGAAAGAGGCCTCGGAGTGTGTTTGTACCGGACTGCAAAACTCAAAGTCAGAAACATGTTAATAGAAGGCTTAACAAGCTGAATGCGTTTGCTTCTTCCCGTTATCATAGGACCGGAAGGGAGCAGCTCTTAGACTCCCACACTGTGTCGAGGCTGGAGCCACGTGATTTTCCAGTATTTACATACATTGTTTCATTTGATTCTTGAAACCTGAGGTGGGGGTGGCTCGAGCCCATTTTACAGATGTGGAGCCTTAAGATTTGAAAGATTAGATCACAGCTTGTGCTGTCCTGGGTCGCACGGCCAGAGAGCGGTGGACTCGGGCCATCTCCTCTGCGGTTTCCTTTACGCTGTTCCGTGCGTTGGACTTGTGGCTTCTGAAGAAATGACCACCTTTAGGGGAAGGTGGAAGGCATTTGTGCAACACACACTTTTCCCCTAACACACAATGAATAATGCTTCCTAGAGGTTAAACCGCACCATCAGGTAAACTTTCTGAGACGTGGGTATTTAAAGTGATGGCCTTCCTGAAAGACACTGATATATATAAATATATATATATATTTTAAGGTTACTTTTAGTTTGCAAGAGATCTTTGGTTATGTTGGGATTCACCGAATCCATGCACTTCCTGTAATGCTCAGCGCTCTAGGAGACTGACTGCAGCAAAGCTGCAATTCATTAGGAAGGGTTTGGGTCACCACTGACACCGAGGTCCTGATCGGATCCCACCGTATAGTCAGAGATACAGTGTCCTAGACACGGTCGNTATATATATATATTTTAAGGTTACTTTTAGTTTGCAAGAGATCTTTGGTTATGTTGGGATTCACCGAATCCATGCACTTCCTGTAATGCTCAGCGCTCTAGGAGACTGACTGCAGCAAAGCTGCAATTCATTAGGAAGGGTTTGGGTCACCACTGACACCGAGGTCCTGATCGGATCCCACCGTATAGTCAGAGATACAGTGTCCTAGACACGGTCGCTATTGAACACTTTGGACACAGGTCAGGGATGCGAAGTCCCGGCTTTAATGGGAGTTCCAGAGGGAAAATGCTGGCTGTGTCTGGAAGGACCACAGATCATCCAGAGCCACTGACTGGTCGGGGGTGGGGAGCCCCGTGTTCCCAGGCGATCAGGGAAGGGCGCTAGCAGAAACTGTGTCTCCTAGGGGTGCTGCGAAGACAGCATCGCATAGCGAACTCCCCACACTCCAGGCAGGAGTTAGGCTCCTACCTGCTGGCCTGCTTGTTACAGAAAACAGGTGCAATTCCTAAGATAACCCTCAGGGTGGTACTTTTATCCCTGCTTCACAAATAGAAACCCTGAGGCGCAAGTACCAGCCCCAGATGATGGAGGGCTGAGCGTTGGATTCAGGACTCTGATCCACCCGCCTCCAGGCACGTCCAGGGGCTGCTGTCTGTAGCCACTCAGTTACCAGGGCATGACATCTGCTAGGTCATTAGCACCATGANACACAATGAATAATGCTTCCTAGAGGTTAAACCGCACCATCAGGTAAACTTTCTGAGACGTGGGTATTTGAAGTGATGGCCTTCCTGAAAGACACTGATATATATATATATTTTTTAAGGTTACATTTAGTTTGCAAGAGATCTTTGGCTATGTTGGGATTCACCGAATCCATGCACTTCCTGTAATGCTCAGCGCTCTAGGAGACTGATTGCAGCAAAGCTGCAATTCATTAGGAAGGGTTTGGGTCACCGCTGACACCCAGGTCCTGATTGGATCCCACCGTATAGTCAGAGATACAGTGTCCTAGACACGGTCGCTATTGAACACTTTGGACACAGGTCAGGGNTTCCTGTAATGCTCAGCGCTCTAGGAGACTGATTGCAGCAAAGCTGCAATTCATTAGGAAGGGTTTGGGTCACCGCTGACACCCAGGTCCTGATTGGATCCCACCGTATAGTCAGAGATACAGTGTCCTAGACACGGTCGCTATTGAACACTTTGGACACAGGTCAGGGATGTGAAGTCCCGGCTTTGATGGGGGTTCCAGAGGGGAAATGCTGGCTGTGTCTGGAAGGACCACAGATCATCCAGAGCCACTGACTGGTCGGGGGTGGGGAGCCCCGTGTTCCCAGGCGATCAGGGAAGGGTGCTAGCAGAAACTGTGTCTCCTAGGGGTGCTGCGAAGACAGCATCGCATAGCGAACTCCCCACACTCCAGGCAGGAGTTAGGCTCCTACCTGCTGGCCTGCTTGTTACAGAAAACAGGTGGAATTCCTAAGATAACCCTCAGGGTGGTACCTTTATCCCTGCTTCACAAATAGAAACCCTGAGGCGCAAGTACCAGCCCCAGATGATGGAGGGCTGAGCATTGGATTCAGGACTCTGATCCACCCGCCTCCAGGCATGTCCAGGGGCTGCTGTCTGTAGCCACTCAGTTACCAGGGCATGACATCTGCTAGGTCATTAGCACCATGAAGAAATCGGCAAGCCGGGCATTACACGTGTTCTCACTAATCACGCGAAGTTGACGTTGCCGTCCACATTGTGTTTTTCATGGTTTCGTTTTCACGTTCCTTCCCTGGTGGCTCAGATGGTAAAGAGTCCATCTGCACTTCAGGAAACCTGGGTTCGCGCCCCAGGTTGGGAAGATCCCTTGGAGGAGGGCATGGCACCCCACTCCAGAATTCTTGCCTGGAGAATCCCACGGACGGAGGAGCCTGGTGGGCTATAATCCATGGGGTCACAAAGAGTCAGACACGACTGAGTGGCTAAGCACAGTTCAGAATTTCACATCGTGTTTAAACCAGAAGACAGTACCGTGTGAGTGGAAGAGTCAGAGAGAATTCTGAGCGGGAGGAAAACGTCGTGGGCCACTTCATATTTGGTCTGTTTTCAACTGTGTGGGGGAAAAAGAGGTTCCCTAGCCAGAAAAGAATCTTTCTGCCTTGCAGGAGACCCAGATGTAATCCCTGGACTGGGAAGATCCCCTGGAGAAGGGAACGGCTGCCCACTCCAGCATTCTTGCCTGGAGAATCCCAGGGACGGAGGAGCCTGCGGGCCGCGGTCCACGGGGCGACGGAAAGTCAGATGTGACTGAGCAACTAGCACAATGACGGACGAAAAGGCGCGAAATCGCCCGAACAAAACTAGCGCTTCCGGCATTTTAAAGCCGAGGACACGGACTCTGGAAGAAGCAGGAGAACCAGGGCTGACTCTCACGCGGGTGTGTCCGCGAGCCAGTCCTTCTGAGCTGTCTCCAATCTCATGTAAAGACAGCCTAGACTCGGCCGGCAGACGGGACGTGTGTTTCGAGCCGTCGCGCCCCACACCAGGCCTTCCTCTCCACCATCTCCAGGACAGGCCCGGTGCTTCAGCCCCAGCCTCATCTCCCCAAGGCTGCTCTGAGCCTCGGTCCTGTGGACCCTTTGGGTGGATGGCTGCAAGGACAGGCCCCACCAGAGCCTGAGGACCGGTCACTCGAACATTCCTCCTGCTGGCCTGAAGGCTCAGGACGCCACGGCGTCTAGCTTCCTAAAGAAGTGTGAGTATTAAAAAGTTTCGTGGAGCGGCCCCGCCCTGACGGCCGAGGATCCTGCGGGTAGCGAGTTCCCCGAGTGCTCCGAGTGTGGAAGTGGGACAAAACTCGAGGCCGGTCGGAGGTGCTGCGCCGGGGAAGCCCGGATTATAAAAAAAATAAATAAATAAAATAAATAAATAAATAAAAAGTTTCGTGGAAATGGTCATCATTGGTTGGCTCATGCCAACCACTGTGCTGGGGCTTCCAGGGTGGCGCTAGGGGTAGAGAGCCTGCCTGCCAGTGCAGGAGATACAAGAGAGATGGGTTTGATCCCTGGGCCAGGAAGATTCCCCAGAGAAGGGAATGGCTGCCCACTCCAGTATTCTTGCCTGGAGAATCCCACGGACAGAGGAGCCTGGCGGGCTACAGTCCATGGGGTCACAAAGCGTAGGACACAACTGAGCAATTTAGCACACACGTGCACGACCGCTGTGTTGAGTGGGTTTCACTGTGACTGTTAATCCCAAGTTGTGTTTGAAATGAGTGGAAACGTCTGTGGTTGGCCTTCCTTCTCTTGGTGCTGATAAGCTAATTTGAACAGATAATGGCCATGTACATACCGTAGCTTGAGTTAGTTTGCAATAAACGTTTAAATCGGAAACTCAAGAGTACAAAGTCATAAATCTAATTATTTCCCCTTGAACCTTCGTGTTTTAATAGGAGATGTGCTAACATGGAAACAACACGAAACAGCGGCGGCGATGCCGTCTGATGGGGACGGAGAGTGCGGCGGGTGAGAGAACGCTGCCAAACGGGCTGATAGCGCACACTCGGTGATAACACGCTGAGCGGAAAGCCAGAAGCCCGCTCTGAAGTCTGCGTGGGCACTTCTCGTCTCGCTCTCTTGCTTTAAAAACTGCGCGCTATTTAGATGTCTCTTGCTGCTGTAATTGTTCATCCTCAAAGAAATGAAAAGACCAAGAGTGGTTCACACATTTTGAAGGTAAAATAAATAGCAGCCCGAAGGAATGTTGTCAATAAAACGTGAATTTGGTATTTATTCAGAGCCTGCTTTCGGGCAGATGTGACCTGCTTTGGGGTGCAAGTGATTGCTGCCCAATCCCTCTCATTTGCCGTTAGAAATCCTGAGAGGACAGCGTTTACTTGCTGACACAGTGAACGTCTAAACTGTAGGAGTGTTTTCCTGGGATGACTGCAGACGGGAGACCAGCAGATTCAGCCTTGGCTGTGCTGGGTGGGCTACAGGTACGAAGTGGGTTACTCTCCCATTCCTATGGACAAAAATCAAGCCAACACGGCCGCTCACTCTGCAATCTTCTGTGCCTGCATCACGCCCCGAGCAAAAAAACACTCCCTCAATGTCATCATCGTGGTAATCAGACAAGCGGACTTTGGAGCATTTTTCATTTTAAAAAATACATTTGGAATATTTGCGAGACATAGTTCATAAAGACAAATGCTTATTTCAATTTTGGCGTTACTGACATAACTTACATCTCCTTTCCAGCTTAGTGAAAAAAGTTTGTATTTTTGAAATAATGCATGTGACAGCCCCCTGTAAATGTACCTGGTAGGAACCGTGCTTCTAGGTGCCAAAGGCCACCTCTGCAGTAGCCGGCAGGTCAGGTTCAGGNATTTGGAATATTTGCGAGACATAGTTCATAAAGACAAATGCTTATTTCAATTTTGGCGTTACTGACATAACTTACATCTCCTTTCCAGCTTAGTGAAAAAAGTTTGTATTTTTGAAATAATGCATGTGACAGCCCCCTGTAAATGTACCTGGTAGGAACCGTGCTTCTAGGTGCCAAAGGCCACCTCTGCAGTAGCCGGCAGGTCAGGTTCAGGGAGCATCTGTATGTCCTTGTATTTCCCGCAGATGTGTTAAAGCAGCAACACAAGTCATATTCCCAGAGCGTCTACTCTGTCTAACTAGTCCCGTCTCCACCGACACTGACCGAGGACCCCATGATTGATTTACTTGCCGTGACCGTACTTCGCAACGCAAGGGCCGTCCTAACAAATAGATTTTCTGCTTCCATTATGTATCTGGGCAGATGCTTGCTTCTTTTGTAACAAACTCAAGAAAATAAATTGACTTTGGAAACACGTTCTAAATATAATAGAGAAAAAAAGAGAGACAGTGAAAACTAGGTTAAGACCAGAAGTATTTCTATATTGAAAAGGTCTTAAATTTTAAAAAGAGAAAAGGAAATAGGAAATGATAAAGGTTATCAAAATCATGCCAGAAATGTCTTGGGAATATTAGGTGTAAAAATGAAGATGAAATTTTGCATTATGTGCCGTAACCTACAAATAGACCATTTTATAAAAATCTCACGATCATGATGCTACTGACCCGAATCCTCTCAGCTGCTCATTCCTCTCCCTCCTTCCAAACCCTGCATTTCCTAACCAAGAAGCTATCGTAGTACCTGCCTCCTGTTTCTCGAAACTGAAAAAAGATGTAGTCTTGCAACCTATAAGAAGTCAAATTTGTAATTTAAAAGCTCCAGAAAAAGAAATCTCCATGTCCAGATGCTTTCACTGGAGAATTCACAAACTTCAAAGAATTAACATTGATTTTACAAATCTATTCAGGAAAATAGCAGACAACATGGTAGCTTCCAACTCATTTTATAAAGTCAGTATTATTCTGATACCAAACCAGCCAAAGAAAACCAGCATTTTCCACAGACTTAAATGTAAAATACTCAGAAAATATTAGCACTGAATCTAGCAATGTCCAAAAAGAACAATGCACCACAACCAAGCAGGACTTACTCCAAGCATCCAAAGACAACTCTCTGTGCAGAGACAGATCAGTGTAGTCCATACATCTACGGACTAAGGAAGAAAAGCCACCTGCTTACAATAAGTGCCACAGCAAAAGGACTTGACACCCGTTAATAATAATGATTCTTAGCAAACACACACACACACAAAGACCCCATAGTTAAAACCACACTTAATGATGAAAGACTGACATTTTCTCCCTAAGTCTGGGGAAAAGGCAAGTCCGTCTGCTCTCACCACTAATTCAGCCCAGTGCTATAAATTCCAGCCAGTGCAATAAGGCAAGAAAGAGAAATAACAAGAATATAGACTCAAAAAAGAGAGAGATCAGCCTGTATTCACAGAGGATATGATTGTCCATGTAGAAACCCTAAGAAACCTACAGAAACTCCTACAATTAATAAGTGTGTTTAGCAAAGTCACAAGAGGTTAGATAAGTACATAAAAATCAATCAATTGCGTTTCTGTGAATGAGCAGCATACAGGGGAAAGCAAGACATCTTGTCACAATCTTTACTTCAGCCACTTTGGGACAAAGTCAAAGTCCTAAATTCGAGTACCAAAAAGAGAGAGAGAGAGAAAGTCAGAGAGTCGGGCTGGCGGGGCCGCGGGGGTTCTCTAGGGAGGGGTCTGTCCCAGGTGTCCTTGTGGTCTTTTCCGCACATGCTCCTGACGGTCATCACTTTTGTCTTCTTTATCAGCTACTTCACCTCTTGCTGCCAAAACCAAAATTAACAGATGGGCCCCATGAAGTTGCGAAGGCTGGGGTCCACCCAGGGGCCAGTGCCCAAAGGAGCCGCAGGGTGCTGCCACCGAGTCTGCCTGCATCTCCCACCACCTCCATCAGGATGGGCAGTGGTCAGCCCATGCTCCGCCCAGAGACCTTGCCCCATCCTAGGCTAACACCACAGAGAGAGCAGCCCTCCACCCCTGGACCAGCACTCTCTCTAGAGGGCAAACAAGTGTTCCCATGTCCCCAGCTCGATCATATTTATTTGCTACGTCCTTTCTGAAAAGATTTGTTTCAATTGTATGGGGCTGATGTAGTCTATCCGACAGTCGCCATAGCTGCTTGGGCAGCTGCCTCTGTGGGCAGCCTTCTCTTGGACCCCCAGCCATCTTCGACCATACCTCTCTGTGGGTGGGTAGGGATGGTGGTGAGTGCCCGGAGCCAACTGTGCCCAGTCAGAATGACCACCAGTGCCGCGCATGTCCAGTGGGTCTCTTCACAAGGATGAACACAGCTGGCTTGCCAAGGCGACCCCTGGACCAGAAGTCCCATCGTCACCATTCACAGGACATACACTCAAGACAAGCTGCAGAAGGCAACCTCCTTAGAGTCAGGCAGGAGACGTGCAGTGCATGGAATCTCCCACCACTCAGAATTCAGCACAAACAGCAGCCCTCCAGCTTGCCGCGAGACCCTCCAGTTCACTTTGAGACCCTGCAGTTCACTGCGAGACCCTCCAGCTCACTGCCCGCCATTTGGTCCAGCTCATAAACATTTCTGCGGAGGCCTGTCCGGGGCCTTGTCTGCACGGGGTGTGGGAGGGGTGATCAGCTCTGAGCACAAGTGAGCAGGATGACGGGCAGGAAGGACAAAGCAACAGAGAAGTGGCCGCGCAGGAAGGGGCCCCGCCGGGCACATCCAGGGAGCGGCCTCCTAAGCTCCAAAGGCGCCGTGTGCAGGGCTGGGCTCCAGGGGCCTGGCAGAGATGAGAGTCAGGCCCTGCAGGGCTGGGCTCCAGGGCCCGGCAGAGATGAGAGTTAGGCCGTGGTGGGGGCCCAACACATCAAGGAGGGGCTGACCTGTGACCACCCCTCCCTGTGCACACCCAGGGGCTAAGGGGCACCCTCCCTGCCCCCAGTAGGACAGCCCAGCGACTCCCACTGTGATGGCCGTGCCCAGGGGGCTGCAGAGGGGAATGCAGGATGGAGATGGGGAGAAACCAGTGCCCTGGTGGGGGCGGGGCACACGGGGTCGTGCCAGGCAACCCAGCCTCCCCTGCCCCTGGGCGGGGGGTGTATTTCAGCAGGATGGAGGAGGGAGCCGTGTCTAAACCAGGGCAGGGCGACAAGGGCCTGGTGGGATCAGGCAGGAGGGAGAGGACCTCACTGGCCTCTCCCCGGGGGGTGGTCGACCTGCAGCCCTGGGGGAGGCCTCCGCTTCGGCGCCTCGCGATTGGTTTCCGTGCCTCTGGTCCTGCGTCGTCTCCGCTTACAGCTGTATATCTTTCTTATGGTTCAATATTTACCAAAGATGTGCAAAATTAAAAGAGATCCCATCGCTGGAGAAGACAACATAATTATAAGGGTCAACTTGATAAGACATATAATCTTCAGAAACCTGCAGGTTCGCCTAATAAAATATTTATATCAGTCACTGTTGGACATCCAGAGCGGGGAGAGAGCCGACGCTTCCACCTCGGCATTTCAGGGTGTGCAAAAATGTCACGGGGCGCCAGAGGCGGGGGACGGGGGCGGGGCTTCCCACTTAACCGGTTCGTGTTCTTTCCTTATAGCTCAGCAGGAGGAGCGCGCGTCGCTCAGTCGAGTCCGACTCTTCTCTTACAGTGTGTTGAGACTACAGTCAGCAAGGAGCAGTGACTTTGACATCAGGTTTGAATCCCATTTATCTTATGAATCTGACGGAAGCCCTTTTTTCCTTTAGTTGCATTTCATTTAAAAGAAAATAAAAAATAAAAACACGAACAAAACCTGATCCTTGGTCCCCCATTCCACTGAGGAGAATTACGCAAGGTTTACGTTACACCACTTTTATTCCCATATGTTTGAATATTTTTAGAATAGGTTTTCTTTTGAATCGTTAAAATCAAGCCTCTTATAACAATAAAACGATATAACAACAAAAAGTCACGGTCTTATTACTTTGCTGTGTTGACTCTACCACGTGAGTTTTCTGCAGTGATTTGATCACAGACCTCTTTTTGGCTCTGGGGACATTGTCCTGCAAATTGCACCCCCCCACACACAAACCCAGCACTTAGCAAGGAAGAACGTCTGAGTGCACTGCAGTTCCGGGGTGGAGAGCGCGGAGTCTCGGAAGTGGAGGGGTCCCGCCCACGTCCCGGGTGTCCAGCTCCTGCATCAAGGGCTGTGGGCCGGGGACCAGCTTGAACGCAAGCTCTCAGCACCTCACATCCTTCCTCCTTTGACGGGTTTCAAGGTGACTGCTTGTAAAATCCCACAAGGATCTGCAGTTCCCCGTCTGCGGTAGAGAGTCACCGATGACCTCACCAACAGCGCTCCTGCCAGAGGCCCTGGCACCAGCCACCGACAAGGAGCCGAACCTGGACGTCCTCATCTCTAAGCCCCAAAGAGGAGCGCGGCACAGCCAGCCAGCTCTCCAGGCACTCAGAAACACAGTCGCCCTTCTCACAGATGCGCTTCTCACTGACGTTTCGGAAGTCTCCTCCGGGGGACTGTTTCCTTTCTTTCATGCTATTTGCCGCTCTATGAAGACCACTTCGGCACTTGGGGGCCTAGCTTAAAGGTCTCGGTAAATCTGACTTATGAAATTATGGAAACATTTCCACACGTTCAAATCGTAAGAGGCTCACTAAAAATGCAGCCTCGAGAAATGGCAAGAAAGGGAGGGGTGGGGCCGGCCTCCGGCACTGGCAGGCGCAAGCCACGGGGCACAGGATGGACCACCAGCCAGGCCCTCCCGCGGGGCACGGGCAGTAGAGGCAGCACCCGTGACACACCATCAGGGAGAGGAGCGCCCGCCTCGGCCACCTGGCTGCACCGCAGAGATCAACGCGTCATAAGTCAGCTCCAGCAAAACGTTTTAGAATTGGGCCGTCAGGATGTTCCTAAAGGGGAGGGTGGTAGGAAGCCTGTGTGGTCTTCAGCCACGGGTCCCATCCAGCCTGCTTGTCCCGGGTCCCTCGGAGCCCACCGGCGCCCACCCGCGCCCCAAGGTTGCTCCTGTACTGCCTCCTAGGCAACATCCCCCAACGTCGCGCTGAACGCACACCTGCTTCACAGAGCTGGAAAACCAGAGGCAGAGACGGCGAGCGCAGACCCAGCCGGCAAGCGCACGACTGGACTGGATCAAAAATCATCACCTGGTTCGAGGGCTTTGCTTCTTGTTGGAGAGAAATAGTCGATTCAGACGAAGGCAGAAGCTGTGTCTCTGTGTGGGCTCTGAATGGCAGCGTCCAGGCCCGAGGCTCAGCAAAAGGATGCTCTGTCTGCGCTGGACGTTCGATAACGTTTCCCTCGAGAAGTGACCATACTGAAGACGACCAGCGGCCAGAGGAGGCGAGCCCGTGACCTGTGTCCGTGTCCGCGCGCCTCTCCCCCGCGGGCCGGGGCGCACGGCCTGGGTCGGGGTCCATGGCAGCCCAGGGGTCAGACGGAGGTCTGTGGTCCCCAGCGCCGTGCTTGTCCTCTGGTTCGCGCACCCCAGGTCAGGATGGGGCTGGCCTAGGGGAGCCAGGGGCTGGCTGGGGGCCTAGAGGGTCGCCCCAGAACAGAAAATTACAGAGCAGTTCCTGTTCGCCCTTCCCCTTAGGTCACCGGCCATCACCAAACTGTGCCAGGACCGTCAGAGCAGGCCCCCCGAGGCTGCTAGTCATCATAACTCAGGCCCCCTGCTGCCTGTCAGCCTGTCCGGGGCCGCCTCTGAGGGGCAGGCGGGGACAGCTCTGTGCGGTTGACCTCCTGGAGGCCTGGAGGGGGTGCAGGGCGTACGTGAACACCGCGGAGGGCTTTCGTGGCTGGCAGAGCCAGGGAGAGAGCCCAGCCTCCCCCCGGCAGGTGGCCAGCCAGGGGACGCCGCAGGAGCCGGGAGGTGAAGCACACGGCGGCCTGCGGCTATTCCTGAGCTGTTCCTGGGCTGCTCCTGGGCTGTTCCCGAGCTGTTCCTGAGCTCAGAACCTGGCCCTGTTTGCTCAAGGAGCTGCCCTCACAGCCAGGAGCCAGTGGTGGCCCCAGGCTGTGCACAACGCTTCTGCTCTGTTCTGTCTCGTTTTTTTCTTTGCTATGTCGGTCACTCATTGTTATCGTTTAACTGGAGGGTCTGCAGTGTTGCTGCGGCCGCCGCTGCACTTCAGCATGGATCAGCCATAATTATACGCAGACCCCCTCCGCCTGAGCACCGACCCCTTCTGTCCCTCTGAGTCCTCACGGACTGCTAGGCTGGGCTCCCTGCGTCGTACAGTAGCAGGGTGAAGTAAGTCGGAAGGAGAAAAACAAACCCCACGTACTAGCGCGTGCGTGTGCACAGTCTCGGGGCACGCGCCAGGCAGCAGGAGTCGTACTGGGCCTCCCCGACCCCTTGTCCGATGCTCCCTCTCAGCCTCGGGGCCTCGGTGCGGAGAACGGCCCGGGTGTGTTTGTAATGGGCGCTGCTGACTGAGTTACTACGAGTGATCACGGATAGCAACAAGTGCGTTAGGGGCTGGGATTTCATCTGATCTCGGATCCTGAAACAGGCACTTACCTAAAGGCTGACGACCAAGTAGAAGAGGCCCTCCGCCAGGTACCGGCCACCTCACCCGGCGCCCCCCAGACGCAGCCCCTTGCCACCCAGGGGGTACATCACGCCCACCCTCGCAGCCAGTCTAAGTTTCAGTGGAAGCACGGGGGAGAAGGACAGAGTGGCGTGGGGAGTCTTTGGGCGCCCAGCAGAAGGGAGACGGAGTGCTGCAAACCCGTGCAGCGGGGACGGGGCAGGGCAGGGCACACTCTGAGCGCAAAGGGCTGCAGTCCTCTCACTCTCCACGCGCGGGAGAAGTGCCGGTTCTGTTCACATTGCTGCAGTTACGCACAGGACAGGACAAAGGCGTTTTTAAGCTGAAATTTGGCTCCATGGTCTCAAAAGTCGTCTGAGAGTGAATGACTCTACAGTTATACAAATTACTTTTGTCTTGCTGGCTGCACTTGGAGATATGATCAGAGAAGCACATTGCTAAAATAAAGTGTGTTAAATTTAACATTGTGGCAATCCTGTCATTTCATTCAAGGCCCCCCCAGATTGCTGCAGTGTAAACCATTAGGGTTTTTCTTCAGTTCCTTCTCCTCTTTTTACTCCCAGAGAAATGGGTAGAATGATTTGCTGCAACCTCAATTCATTCGAAGACGGTATGCAGAGAAGACACGCTTCTAACTCCACACAGAGCTACAGAAGCTCGGCCTGCCCAGAGGACCCCTTGTCTGCGGTTCCCTGGTGGACCGTGGCCGCACCCTGGCCGGGACTCCTGGGCAGCAGAGCCCTGGGCCCAAGGAACCGCAGCGCCCTCCTCCCTGGCCGCCGTTAAAGACAGGGACGTGTCCGGCTGCCCTGGGTACCCCCACTGTTAAAGGCCTCACCCCACGCAATCTCAAAGCCACACACGCCCAAACACCCCGCATGTGACTTAACGTGCTGCTGTGAAGTTTCAGAAGTGTTTCGTAACTGTCCCTCTGAGCGACGGCGTGGCTCAGTGGCCGCGGGCTGAGCTCGCACTGCAGGGCCGCGTGACCCGAAGGCAGTCGCTCGCCCTCTCTGCGCCCCTCCCACGAAACTTGAGTGCTTTTATCGCGGGTTATCACGACGAGTAGATGAACCAACAGGCACTCGGAGGCAGAAATGTGTCCAGCAGGAAACCAGCCTGAGGCGGGCCCTCATTAGCCCGTGGTTGTGTCAGGGAGTGAAGATAAGTCACCTGACCAGCAACTGGCTGGGCCGTCTCAGCAATCACTGTGCACACTCAGGGGTTCTTGTGTAAGAAAAGCCAGCTTCTAAATTGTTTCAGACATGCCCCCCAGGCTCCTCTGTCCCTGGGATTCTCCAGGCAAGAATACTGGAGAGGGTTGCCATGCCCTTCTCCAGGGGATCTTCCCGACGCAGGGACTGAAGTCGAGTCCCCTGCACTGCAGGCAGATTCTTTACCATCTGACCCACCAGGACTACAGAGTATAAATCCCCCCATTGAAAAGCCCTCCTATAAAAGTCTCTCCTCCAGAGCGATGCCGCCTGTCTCCATGGCCACGAGACCAGTGCGCACCTCTCTCCCCAACGTCTTCCCATCAGTGCCGCTCGAGGAGGTCAAAGGGGCGTTAACATCACGGGGCATCGGACGGCCCAGCGACCCACGATCACTGTGAAGAAGTTGTGAGCTGCATTAATTGGCTGCAGACAGGCTGACGCTGCTCAGCACCTGCTGCCTTGACGTGGACAGTAACCCCCCGCACAGTACGGCAGCTAATGGACCTCATCCTCTGACCGACCGCAGCGCAGACTGAGCCAAGCCAGTGGGCAGACGCTGATGGCCTTGATGGTGGCTCTTCGGATACACCTCCATCCCACAGGCACGGTTTCTACTTTCCTTCCCGCCCAACTGGAGAGAGGGGACGTCTCTCACAGAAGAAAACAGTAGCCCGAGAGGGTGGACGGCTACTCGGAGGACCCGACCAGCCAGTCGGGACCAGCTGCCTCAGGCCCGCGTGACCCTGAGCGGACGACTCCAGCACCACCTCACGCTCTGCCCCGCCGCCCACGGCTCCGGGGCTGTGCTCCACGGCCCCGGGCTGACATCTGCATGCCTCACCTGGAGCCCTTCTGCGTGGGAGGCCTGCTTCTCCTCCCCACCTGCTCACAGGCGCAACTAGTCACTCACCCACACCCACGTGGGCTCACGGGTGTTTACTTCACCGTTGCAGCTGCAAACTTGTCCTGTTGCTCGACTGGTCCCGCTCTCACCGCGTCAGCATCCCTGGGTCCTACGACGTCCCCACGTTCCTGGGTGGATTTCCTCAGCAGGCCTTTCTTGCTGACCCGACACGGTGCCCCAGGCTCATCTTGTATAACGCGTTTCCCACGCAAGTTCCCGTCCTGGATCAGTGCTTTCTCTTAGGAGACTGAAACCACGATCTAGGCGCCAGTGTGCTTGCTGGCGTTGCTTCCGGGCCCAGGCCCACAGCTCCCAGCGCTGCTGTGTGCAGCCCCCTGTATGTACGAGAGCCAGATATGAGCCGGCACTGATGTCTCTAACACTAGCCCATTCCCACGTGGACCATTGCGGCACCACGCCTGCTTATCTGCAACCTCCCACTCCAACACCGAGGGACTTGGAGGCGGGATTTTAATCCAGATCTTTCTAATTCTTGCAGCCACACCTCTAACCACTATACCGCCCTACCTCCCAGTTACAGTGATTTAGTGGATATGATTATTGTATATAAAATGCAGCTTCTAGAACATACTAAGCCCTTGGCACCGGCCCAGGCTCAAGCTAAGCCCACTCTTGGCACCCCAGAGCCCATGGGCCAGCCTGGCATCTAGAGCCACAGCCATGCCCCCAGGGCCATCGGCATCGCGGGGGGATCCGCCCGCTGTCCCCGCCGCCTCTGCCGCGGTCTCCCTGGGGCTGCCCTCCTTTGGGCTCTGGGCAGCGGGCGCAGAGCAGTCGCTGGGGCTCCTCTGGGAAGCTCTCGGAAGCACCCTGTTGTCAAATCCTTGCGTGCGCTTCTGTTCTCTCCTGCAATGCAGACTCGGCGCTAACGACCTGCCCCCAGAGACCCTAAGGCAGCAAGGTTGTGCTAAGGACACACACGGATACAGGGATCGGCCCCTCAGCACCATGCGACCAGACTCCGGCAGCGGTGAGCCTCCCGGCCTGGCCCCTCGCTGTCCTTCCCTGTGGGTCTCAGCGCAGATCGCAAGCCCTAGACTCATGCGCAGAACAGGGGCGGCCTCTCGCTTTGCACTCCCCAGCCAGGCAGGGACCCTTCACTCAGGTTCCGTCTCTTGTCGAGTCTAAGCTGTCCTTGAGTGATATTTTGAGACCAAAGAAACGACTTCTCCTTCTTTTAGTTCTTTGAAGAGCCACTTAAGACTTTTCTTCTCAGAAACACAGAACAGTATCGTCAGTCAATGCTCAATAAATTGTGGTTGAATGAATAAATACCGTCGGAAGATGGTTATTTCTTCAAAGGGGCTGAGCGGTGTCTCACGATTTACAAGGCGTGCTGAGAGGCTGCTCTGTCTAGACTTGCAGGGTCCTGAGTCCTCCCATGCCCAAGTCCACCCTGCACCGGCCCAGGGGGCCCCAGCGGGGGCAGGCATAGACCCAGGACCCCTTTCCTTCTGCTCCAGAGCATCAGAGTCTCAACAGGGTAAGGGGACCCCTGGGAGGACCCTCCAAGTGAGGAGCTGAGGAAAGGGGAAGCCTCCGTGGTGTTGGGGTGGGGGCCAGACATACAGGAAGCCTGACATCTGCCTTTCCGTGGGGGGCGTGGGTGAGGAGATGGGGAGGGGCAAAGGGGGCGCGAAGTCCGCTAGGAGGGAGGTGCGGGGAGTTAGCGGAGCCGGCAGCGCATTGGTGCGGGGCATGAGTCAAGGGAAGACGAGGCACGTGGGAAGCGGCTTGGTTCGGGGGCAGTAAAGTCGCCACTGCCGTCCGTGCGTGCTGTGAGCCATCCCGCCAGGTCCCCGCTGCAGAACGGCCCAAGTGCTCAGGGCGCTCGCACATGGCGGGAAAACTTTATTTGATTGCAGCAGAAATCCGCATCGACTCTGCATGGTCCTTAGGCCCCCGGGGCAGCGATTTGGAAGCTAAGCAGGGGTCGGGGCAGGGGAGGAGCAGTCAGTGGCGCGGGCTCACCAGCAGGCGAGCAGCGGCCAGACGGGAGAGGTGCTCTTTGGGGGACTGCTCCTTGCTCACAGGCTCGTGAGGGCCCCGCGTCTCCGTCCAAGGGAAGAGACGCAGGGGCAGGAAGGACATCGTCTGAGACACAGAGCTCAGAGTCAGAACCGGCCGAGCAGAGCATGGGCCACACTTCTCTCACGGCTTCTCCTCTCCGTCAAGGACAAACGTCTACCCTTGGTAGGCTCACTGCCTCACCTTTTAAAATATAAGCAATATTGCCCTGGCAGGGTTTTTTCCTGAGGATTATTTAAGACACTGACAAAGAATCTCACGGCTTCTGGAACCTTCCAGGTGGTTCTAACAGATGAGGCTTTGTATCTTCATACGTCACCGATCGGAGCGAGGCGTGCGTTATGTGTTTCCATGTCACACACACCGTGTTCAAATTGTTACTTATTCAACGTTAGAAGGGCTCCCCTGGTGGCTCAGGCAGTAAAGAATCTGCCTGCAAGGCAATAGCCCTGGGTTCGATCCCTGGGTTAGGAAGATCCCCTGGAGGAGGGCACGGCTACCCACTCCAGTATTCTTGCCTAGAGAATCCCATGGACAGAGAAGCCTGGCGGGCTACAGTCCACGGGGTCACAAAGAGTCAGACACGCCTGAGTGACTAACAGCCTTTAGAAGGAAGAGGCGCTCTTGTGGGAAATGTTCACAGAAGCAGGGCTGCTAATCCGGACAGGACTGGGTTAGTGACTGGAGCAGCTTCTAGGAGGTCTGTCCACGGAGAGAGTACATTTGAGGGTCCCCCGTCCTGCCGGGCCCTCTCAGGGAATCCCATGTTCTGGAACTCCGGTTACTTAGGAGATGGAGGGATGCTCCCGGTACTTTCCCGAGTTTCGGCCAGCCCTACCGTTCCAAGACAGCTTACCTGGATTGAGGTTGGACTGGGGGGTAGGCACCAACCACCAGGATGGTGCAACCCGGGAGTGAGCCCTTACAGCTGCTGTGGGGTCTCTGCTCTGACAGGTGCCCCGAGAACGCAGAGGCCGTCCTGCCTGCCCCCGGCGGCGTGCCTGCATGAGGGACATGAGGCGGTCCTCACCGCATGGTCTCTGGTGCCAGCTGCTCCTGGATTCTTTCTGCTTGCTGAGGAATGGGAGGAGAGGAGGGCCAGCGCCTTCTCTGGGTGACCAGGGCAGCAGCTGAATGCCGCATCGGGCATCTCAGGGCGAGGCGCCGTGCATAAGTTCCCGACACTCACAGAACCTTCAGGGTGAATTTGACCCTTCAGGGTGGGTTTGAAGGCCGAGCCCACCAGGCACCCCTCCAGGGTAGATGGGAAACGTGCTGGATGAGACCAGGGGCGGCAGCCCGAGAGAGGAGCCCCGCAGCCCAGGTCCCAGGACCTTGTTCCGACGGGACCTGCGCTCCTGAAGCCGCTTGCCACGCCTCGAGTCACTGAGACGGGACGCAAGCCTGCCCTGCGGATGCCCCTCCTTGGCCAAGCTTTGCCTTCCTCCAGCTCCTTCCCTTTCTCAGCCCCCACCTTTGGCTCCGGAAGGAGCAACGTGGGTGCCTAGGCATGGTTGATAACTAACCAGGTAACCTGGCTCCTGGATCCTGTCTGCAGCCTTGATTCCTGAGTCTCAAGGTTCACAAAGCGTTTTGTTTCAAGTACTTTATATGGTGCCCACCAGGAACCATAGGAGCTCAGACTCTCCGCAGTGAAGGGATTATCTTCAGGGTGGACACAGCACCGCCTGCCCCTCCCCACCCGTGCGGCAAATCCATTCAAGGGAACCCCTTACCCCCGCGTGGCCCAAGGTCATCTCTCTCTTTGTTATGCTAATTGTGGATCCTCAAAGTTATACACGGGGTTTAAATATTAATTTGCCTTTCTGTGGATTCTGATTCCAGGACACCAAGGAAAAACTTGGTGATTGTTATCCTGTCATTTAAATACAGCATGTATTTACCTAATAATACACTGCCATTTTTCTCAGCTGTATATGTGATAAATATACCCCCGCCCATAATTCCCTATGATATTTATCTGAGGGATATAAACATTCCTTTGAATAATAATGCTTGTGTAACCTCCCCTGACAGTTTGTCTATTAAAGAGGAAATTAAATATACAAAGGTATGGGGAAATCTCTGCGAGGCAATAATGAACTTAGCAAATTCGAGAAAGGAAATGAAAGGTGGCTGTCTGAAGCCTACACTTCCCCTTCGGCTTCTCACGAGTCATCACTTATCACAGGAGCTCGGCTGGAGGGCCTCTGCGCGTCCACACACGTGCTTGTGCAGACCCTGGCTGGTCACGCGCTGGACTCGGAAGGAGCTGCAGAAACCCGGGCGGACTCGAAGGTCAGGGAAGGGAGGAGCTCCTGGAGGAGGGGCTCTGGTCCTGCAGGGCGCAGCGTCTCTGCTTACTCCTGCAGTCCAAAGATTTACCCTAAATTACTCCCCAAATTCGTTTTCAGCTCACCATCCCGTTTCCAGTTTGGAATCAGCCATCCAGCCTAGAGTTCGACGATTGTATTTCCTTAAATCTCCCTCGGACTTTCTCTTTTTGGAAACACACAAACCAGTGTGATACGGAATTGTCAAGTGTGGGTGCCATCAGAGGTATGCTTAGTAACACATTCTTGTATTAAAACCAGCTACATGTTGACATTCAAACTTTAAAAAAAAATTTTGGAGGAGAATTGGGGAGTGCAATAAAAATGTAATGAGTGTGATTTCCTCATAGATATTATCCAGAATATAAGCTTTTTTTTCTTTTATTATTGAATTATTTCTAGCAGCAAATCTGCCTAAAATGCCATTTCCTTGAGATCTAGTTAAATTAATAATTAGTCAATTAATTAAGTATGGCCACAGTGATTTATTAATTCTTTTAAAAGGAAGGAGAAAGGTTTTAAATTGGGGGGGGAACCCAAAGGATCTTTCATCATTATTTTCTGAATGATAAAGAAAAGCTATAGCCCAGTAGTGAAAATATCCCGAGTCAAATAGAACGTCCCCCTCAGTTGNGTCTTCTCCAACACCACAGTTCAAAAGCATCCATTCTTCAGCACTCAGCTTTCTTTATGGTCCAACTCTCACATCCATACATGATTATTGGAAAAAACCATAGCTTTGACTAGTCAGAGAATCCCATGGAGGGAGGAGCCTGGTAGGCTCCGTGGGGTCGCAAAGAGTTGGACACGACTAAGCAACTTCACTTCACTTGACTTCAAAGACAGACCTTTGTGTATATAGGTATAAATGTCGATAACTGGATTAAATTCCCAATTCTTGATCATACTATATGCAAGGGAGTAAAGAAAGGGAAAGATAAAATTTGCTCATGTGTGGGTAAACTGGTCTTATACAGAGAGAGGAAGTGAAAGCCTTTCAAGCTCACCTCTTGCTAACTTCTGGTCTGCCTTCCTCTTCCACACAAAGCCTGAGGCTTCCCAGCCCTGCAGGCGCCCTAGGCACCCCCCTGGCCGCCTACTGACCCTCTGTCTGCTGGGCACGCACCTGCCTTGGGCATCCCCACCACAGAGCCTGGACTGGCTCCTGGCCCGGCGACCACAATCTTGAAAGCCACTTCCAGGCAGCGATGTCGAACGTAGTCACGAGAACTACATGCAAAGGGAGTTCTTGGAAGCTGGCAGGGTTCTTGCTTCAGTGCCTCTTCAGCTGACACCTGGCGTTAACCCTGTTTCTGCAGCTGGTGGTGATAAAGCGTGGAGCCTGGGAATGTACGCTCCTACACCTCCCTCGAGAGGCCTGTATTCACATTCTTAGCTTCTGAATCTAATCCGTAGTTGCGAATGGAATGTTCTTCAGAGACAAAGTGTGTCAAGCAGGCCTGGGCGTCGGCTTGCTCACGGACATGGACGAGAAAAGCCCCTGTTCTCACATGCTGTCACCGAGCCCCAGGCCTTTCATTTTGGGTTCATCAGGAACCCAGAGTGGTGATTTGCTAAAGTGGAAGAGTCCCGAGAAGCAGGTGAACTGGCGAAGCAGGGGCGGCCCTGGGCCACCTAGATCATCACGACCCGGACGGACACTAATTCCCGCTTCCAGGCGAGGCGGACCGTGTGGGCACGTCCACGCCGCTGCCTGCCTAGACTCACGGGCGGGACAGCGCACGCAGTGGTGAGGCTCCTTCACCCGGCGCCTGGACCTGACTGCTTGCAGAGATTCTCAGGTCCAGAGCCGGCCAAGAAGGGAGCAGAAACAGATGACGTTTCAAAATAAAAATGTTACTGCCGGTGTTTGAAGCCGACACAAGCAGAGCCGCTCCCCGCCCCTGCAGGACAATACACCACAGCGCACCGCAAGCGTCTCCGTTCCGCTCCTTCGTGCCAGACTTACCCGAGACATGAGTGTACTCAAGCAAATAGCAGAGACCCTCAATAGCACAGGTGCTCTGAACGGACGTGGAAGGTCACTCCTATTATTTCAATTAACAACGCAAGCTCCAGAAACACACGCGAGGGAATTAATTTCAAGCTCCCATNACTTACCCGAGACATGAGTGTACTCAAGCAAATAGCAGAGACCCTCAATAGCACAGGTGCTCTGAACGGACGTGGAAGGTCACTCCTATTATTTCAATTAACAACGCAAGCTCCAGAAACACACGCGAGGGAATTAATTTCAAGCTCCCATTTGATGCTCCCGGTGAGGACATCTTTGGGCCCCCCGGTTGTCTTGGCAACTCCAGGATCCTAGCCTGCAGAAGCAGCCTCCGCCAGCCCCCTTCCCGGTGCACGCACAGTTCAGATAGTACATTAGCCGAAGAATATGATGTCCATGTAAATGCTGAGATATTTTCGTTGCCATAGAGATAAGAAGAATGGCGAAAATACAGGAGTACTTGACATACTCCAAGGCAGACTTTTAATTAAAAACACAATCTCGGATGATAGCGCCAAGACGGCCAGCCACACGCGGGGCTTTCAGGCTCCCTCACTTAGTGAAGAGTGTCTGTCCGGGCACCACGGGCAGAGTCGGAGCAGCCCGGCCGCTCGGCCACCGAGGAGGCTGAGCGCGAGATGCTGTGTCCAGGCCCGTCCCCGTGCACCGCGCCCGGGCAGGACGGGGATTGAGAGACAGCGGGGACAGTTCACCCTGCTGGTCCTGCGTTTCTGCAGAGATGGGAAGCCACATGGGGGACCATTTCCTTGTAGGTCCACGACTGTGGAACCCAGGGCTCCGGCAGGAATAACCTTGCCTGTGCCCTGATCTCCTCCTTGTCAGCCCTCCCGCTCTGAGGGACAGACTCACAGTTTCTCCAGGGAGGCAGCTTCTTAGACCCTGGGGGCACAGCAAAGCTGGCCGGGAACCGTTCTCCTAAAACCACGTTCTGAAGAGCTGGGGGAGGGGGGAAGTTCTGCAAAGTTAATATTTAATTTTTACAAAAACTGTAGACATTTCCTCAAGCTTCCATCAAAGACATCTGCTGCTAAATCACTCCTCAGTTGGTTATAACCTGAGAGATGCCAGTGCAGGCTGCGCGCCAAGTCACATCAGTCGTGTCCGGCTCTTGGCGACCCCATGGATCGTAGCCCACCAGGCTCCTCTGTCCCTGGGATTCTCCAGGCAGGAATCCTGGAGTGGGTTGCCATGCCCTCCTCCAGGGGATCTTCCCCACCCAGGATTTGTAACTGTGTCTCTTACATCTCTACGTCCCCTGAATTGGCAGGAAGGTTCTTTACCCCTGGCACCACCCGGGAAGCCTGAGCGATGCTGTAAACAGTCTCAGTACAGCGCCCCTGGGGGGAGAAGGCCCTGGGGATGAAGAGTCCTCGGAGGGTGGAGGCGTGACTTCCTGCCTCGCTCAGTCAGCGGCCCCCACGCCTCCTGTCCCCGGGAACCGGGCCCGCTCCACTGGCTCAAAGCCTTTCTCCTCTGTCCGGCGCCGGGTCCAGGCTCTCCTGGGGTCCTGCCACCTGCCTCCTTCCCCCTCCCGTCTAGCGCCGGGTCCGGGCTCTCCCGGGGTCCTGCCACCCTGCCTCCTTTCCCCTCCCGTCCGGCGCCAGGTCAGGGCTCTCCTGGGGTCCTGCCTCCTTCCCCTCCCGTCCTGCCCACTTTCCCAAGGCCAGCCATCCTGTAGCTGCTGCCAGCCTGCCCAGAACTGCTCCCGGTCTCCAGGCAGCTGCTGCCTGGCCTTCCGCACCTGGCTGTCCGGCCCCAGCTCCACCTCTGCTGGCGTGCCCCCCGCCCACCTGCCGACCACCAGACTGGCTCTTCTCTCTTCGTCCACCATCCGCACACACACAGTGACCTAGGGCTGAGACCTGAGGCTTTTCCGCATGCTCCGCCACCCCAGGCTCAGAAGGTCTGCGAGACACTGAGCGTCAAGGTGAAGCCGCTCCCCAGCCAGGAGTGGACCCCGACCAAGGACAGGTCATCCCGACCCTCTCCCGGGACGCTTGGCGGGGCAGGCCTGCCGCGGTCACTCTGCACTCAGGGCCTCCCAGGCCGGCTTGCCTCAAGAAGCCCGCTGTGTGTACCTCCCGGGAGTCTCTGCCGTTCAGGGGGAGGGGATTCTCGCCACCCACAGCCCCCCCACACCACCCCTGATCCCCTTCTCTCTGCTTCAAATGCCGTCCGAGGAGCAAACTGTGTCCTACATCACAGCTGTGAGGGATCACGTCTGGTCAGTAACTCGGTTCATGTGTTTCTCTTGAGATAGACGTCCCTGTGTGAGCTGTCAACCACCTGATGGGAGCTACACGTGAGGGGAGCTGCTTGACCAGGGGGACGGTCTGGGGTCCGAGATCCTCGAGCCATCGTGGTGCCTGGCCCTGCCCTCGGGCCCCAGCGTTTGTGGGGTGGACCACCCCCGCTCTGACCTGCTCTTACAGCCAGCCCTCAGCTGAGTCAGGCGGTGCTCACTGACCACCAGGCCCTGCAGAGGAGCACGCGCCACAGTCCCAGGTCCCCGAGCACGTGCAGGTGGGGCAGGGGCCAGGCGGGGACCAGCAGCCCCGCGGGGGTGGGCACCGCGGCATCAGGATCCACGAGGAGGGCCTGGGGGAGACTGGCTGTCTACTGTGGTCAGAGGGCGGGGGACTGAAGATGTGACCAGATCCAGGGGTGCGGGATGGAGCAGACCAAAGGCTGGTGCCCAGGAGGGCCGAGACGGGAGCCGCAGACCTGGAGTGGAGCAGCCCCTGTGCACGGGCGCCTCCGGGAAGTCAGGGACAGAGTGGGTGTGCGAGGCGGATGAAGCAGTGGGTGCGAGCTCTCCTCTGGGGCCAAAGAGGTGTGCCAGGACTGGAGTCTGCCAACAGGGAGCAAGGCAGCACAGGGGATGGAGACCTCGCCNCTGGAGTGGAGCAGCCCCTGTGCACGGGCGCCTCCGGGAAGTCAGGGACAGAGTGGGTGTGCGAGGCGGATGAAGCAGTGGGTGCGAGCTCTCCTCCGGGGCCAAAGAGGTGTGCCAGGACTGGAGTCTGCCAACAGGGAGCAAGGCAGCACAGGGGATGGAGACCTCGCCACGGGACGCGCTCTCCCCCTCCAGGCCCCTCGCGCTCTCCCAGCACCGGAGTTTGAGTGTGTTAATGGGGGGGGCAGGTAAGGGAGCACATGGGATGGGGACCCCCGCCACGGGACGTGTCCTCTCCCTCCAGGCCCCTCGCGCTCTCCCAGCACCGGAGTCTGTTAACGGGGGGTGAGGGGTAAGGCAGCATGTGGGATGGAGACGCCGCCACGGGACGTGTTCTCCCCCTCCAGGCCCCTGAAGCGCACCCCCACTGTCCCCGCCCTCCCGTCCACTCCAGGCCTCGCCCCAGGGGCCCAAGTGGCACCCTTCACAGGGCTGGGCCATGAGTGACAGCTTCTCGAGAGCTGCTCACCCTTGAAGTCTCCTGCCTGGAGGTGGTGTGGCTGGCATGTCCTTCCTCTGACCGCATGGGACCTGGGCCCCCCGGGAAGGCCAGGGTTCAGGGCAAGCCTGGAGTGAGAGGGGCTGCCCAGGCCCACCCACAGGCCGAGGCCCTGAAAGGGGCCCGCCCAGGCCCAGACAGGAGAGGGCAGCCTGGCGGGGCCGAGGCCCCGAGAGGGGCCCGCCCAGGCCCAGACCGCCCGGTGGGCCCGAGGCCCTGAGAGGGGCCCGCCCAGGCCCAGACAGGGGAGGGCAGCCCGGCGGGGCCGAGGCCCCGAGAGGGGCCCGCCCAGGCCCAGACAGGGGAGGGCCACCTGGCGGGGCTCGGGGCCGGCAGCTGGCCAGGAAGCTGACCCACTGCAGGAGGGGCTCGGGTGCGGTCCCCACCTCTGTGCGGCTGCCCTCCTCACTCCTGGAGGGGTGGCTGGACGGTGGGGAGTACAGCCACGTGCTGAGTGGCTCTGGAGATGCCTGCCCCACAGGAGAGGCCCCAAGAACCCTCATCTCCCCACGGGGTCCGGGCCCTGCCAAGTCCCTCGGCCAGAAAAGAGAATTTGCGTCCCAGCGGGCGCGCCCGCCAAGTCCATCTGCACCTCTCCCGGGGCTCCCCCGGGAAGCGCGGCCCCCTGCCAGGACTGACACGGGAGGGAGGGAGGGTCATGGAGACTGAGCAGCGGCCAAGCTGCAGACAGCCCAGCCCGGGGCCCCCAGGCCCAGGCTTCCCCACGTCTGAGGCGGACGCAGCCTCGAGACGGAGCTGAGGAGCGCCCGAGGCGGGGCCTGGTACGGAGGGCACCGGCCGGCCCAGAGCTGCAGACAGTGCCCACTGTGCCTGAAGGAAGGCATCAGCCCTGCACGGGCCCGAGGCCCACCCCATCCCACCAGGGGCTTCAGGAGAGGAGCGGGGGCACCCTGACCCCAACTCTCTACCTGGCCCCAGAACTGGGCCATGACCACCTCACAGAGCCATTTTGAGAATTAAATAGCGAATGGAAATCCTTAGCACTAACTGCTAATACACGCTCACTGGAAACATGGGACTGCTTATTAGGGCTCTTCAGAGAGACTGCACCAGTAACGGGGTGTGTGTCCCCGTGTGCATGTCTGCACATATGAAGGGGGGGCATGGATTCAGTTTAGGGGCTCGGCAGTGTGATTACCAAGACCAGCACTTCTGGAGCTGCAGGGCGGGCTGGAGACCTTGGGGAGAGCTGGAGACAGAATCCCCTCTTTCAAGGGGAACCTTGCTTTCTTTCTCTTAAAACTTTCTGCTGATTAGGTGCAGAGGGCAACGTGCTTTACTCAAAGGCTACTGATTTAATCACGTCTAAAAAATTCCTTTCACAGCAACCTCCGTACCAGGGTCTAACTGAGTTTCTGGGGACCGCAGCCTGGCCAAGTCAGCACAGGAGATTAACCATCGCAGACCACACCCAGCATTTCCCTCCTGCCGGCAGGCCGGTCTTCCCCAGATGCAAAGAACTTTGACCCCAAACCTCAGGGTCAGGATTTGGAGCCACCCAGATTCACAGAACTCCTCCCGTGTGGGTGAGCTGAGCAGTCCTTCCAGAGAAAGCCTGCACCATGAAGACACATTCTGAGCATTTTGGAAAATCTGATGATAGCATTGGATTTTTTCCCNCCGGTCTTCCCCAGATGCAAAGAACTTTGACCCCAAACCTCAGGGTCAGGATTTGGAGCCACCCAGATTCACAGAACTCCTCCCGTGTGGGTGAGCTGAGCAGTCCTTCCAGAGAAAGCCTGCACCATGAAGACACATTCTGAGCATTTTGGAAAATCTGATGATAGCATTGGATTTTTTCCCCAGAAAAGACACATCCTATCAAAATGGCACACCATCCATCATCCCAGGAGTTCTCTGGCCTTCCCTAGAGCAATATCCCCAAGGGTGGCTGGACTTGGACCTGACACGTTACATCTGAAAATACTGGGGCTCCTTCCCGTGGGAGCTGTGCAGACAGGAAAGGGCTTGGGGGGTCCGGAGGCCTCTCCACCACCAGGAACGCCTGGGNTAGGGTGTGGTGGGGTGGGAGGCGGGAGGGTGGTTCACAAGGGAGGGGACTTATGTACACCAATGGCTGGTTCATGTTGGTCCAGGGCAGAAATCAAGCCAATATTGTAAAGCAATCATCCCTCAGTTAACAATAAATAAATTATTATTTTTTTAATGTCTAGCGAAAGACTTCCAGACTGCTCCCTCTCTTCACGCCCATCTGAGACGGTCAGTGAGCTATGGTATTGCAATATACTAATTTGGGGATCAGAGGCAGAAATTCTAGTCCTTGGAGAAAAATACTCCCAGGAAAAGTTAACTGTGCTTTTAAGTTTTTTCTCCCTTTACATTCACAGTAGAGTCTGTTCAGCGTGAAGAGCATCATCCCTGTCCTAATTCACCACAATCTCTTCTTGCAAATGCCACAGCCATTCAGCCTGATTAACTCCAGCAATCCCATCTTTCTGCAATGCTCTCCTCTCAGCTGCCAAACAAAGATCCTTCTATTTCATTATTCAAAATATTAAGTGAAGCTCAAAAGCCACAATGATAGACTTTGGGGTAAAGAAATATTGCTCTATCAGAAAAGCTGCAAGTTATTTTATTACATAAAGTAGTACTTAGGGCATCTAAAGCGCCAGTTCTATAAGAACAGAAAGGGCACGGCTGAACAAAATCCCAATCACCCATTTTTATCAAATGCATTTTTGTCACCCATCAACCATTTTACCAGGACTTTTAAAAAATAATGGCATTAACGACTCTAATTTTATCTCTCCAGCTGCTGTTCCTATTTGGGTAAAGTTACTAATGAATCAACTTGGGGAAACGCTGGTAAGTCAGGAAGGACTGGAAATCTATGTCTGATCCACAAACTGTGTAATTATACCTGAACAGTTTGAAATTAAGTGAAACTGTTTCTGACATAAAAGCATCAGTGCTTCTTAGCTCTGTCAGAGCAGAGTGTGTCTCTCCTTGTTAAGCACAAAAAAAAGAGTGAGAAATCTCTGCAACACATGGAAATGGCATGGCAGCCGGACACAGGTATCGTCTCAGATGGTCAGCCTTGAACTGGCCAATATTTAACTTCCGTGTCTCAGTTTTAACTGGAAGAAGGAGACGTCAGTCACACTCCCACCTGCTGTGATGATCAGAAAACCCGGAGATGGGCCGTGTGTCCCACTGGGGGACTCAGGTGCTGTGGACAGGCTGACTCCTCTGTTCAATGTGGCCACTCCCCAGCCTTCTACCCAGCCCTCAACTGGAGGAAGATGGGAAAAAATCTAGACTCTGCTCTCCAAACCAGACATTCCAAGAAACCACTGAAAGCTCAGGCAGTCACCTGACACTACGCCTGCCCAGGTCCCATGAGGGCATGCTGGGAGCACCGTCCTGGGGGCAGAGAGGGGTGCACCCCTCTTGTGGGCCTGGCCCTCCCCAGCCTGACCGCTACTGACCAGGCAGGAACACAAACATGAACACAGGCCCGTTTCCTGGGGTAGTATCCAGGCTGCACCACAGACATACAGGAAGCGCCACGGGCAGCTCGGCTCCAGGCTCGTGGCGCTGTGTCCCAACGGGTCCCCAGCCAGCATCCGACCCACGAGCTGGGCCGCCCCAGACACTGCATACCCAGGGCCTGAGAGGGCCTCGCCTGGGGCTGGACAGGCAGCCGTGACCCCAAGTGGGGGAGCAAGGCTGCAGATCCCCAGCACACAGCCCCGTGGGGGCCCAGCAGCAACCCCAAAGTTGGGTCACGGTCGTGGTCATCAGCCCTGGCCAGGGGCCGGGGTGCAGAGCCTCCTGGGACCGACCTGAGCCTGCAGGGGACAGACGGGCATCCTGAGCTCCAGCCGGTCCCACACGTCTCCGTGTTGAAGGACACTTGCTGTGAAACTGCGGAGAAGGCAATGGCACCCCACTCCAGTCCTGTTGCCTGGAAAATCCCATGGACAGAGGAGCCTGGTGGGCTGCAGTCCATGGGGTCGCTACGAGTCGGACACGATTGAGCGAATTCACTTTCATTTTTCACTTTCATGCATCGGAGAAGGAAATGGCAACCCACTCCATGTTCTTGCCTGGAGAATCCCAGGGATGGGGAAGCCTGGTGGGCTGCCATCTATGGGGTCGCACAAAGTTGGACACAACTGAAGTGACTTAGCAGCAGCAGCAGCGGCAGCTGTGAAACTGAGTGCATCCTCCGTCCAGAGTCATGACAGGTTTGGAAAACCAGCAACACTATAAACATTTGTTTTTATGCCCCCCCCCAAAATTCACCTTTGGAAAAACCAAGTGGCAGAGCTGAGCGTGATTTGATTTGATCGCATGAAGCCCTCTGTGTTGAGGACGTCGGATTGATTTCCTCGTGATGACTCTGCTGTGTGTTGGGAAGCCAGTGTGTAGAGCGAGCTCTGCTACGCGGCGATCATATGAACCCCCTTCACCACCACTCACCCCCAACCACACGTAGACACACCCAGCCCAAGATGGCCAGGCGCTCCTCTACAGCGGGCCAGAAGGCCCGTGGCTGCTCTCCACTGACCCCTGGAAGAGGAAGGGCAATGTGCAGAAACGCCCTGTGAATTCCACCCAGATACGCTTCATTATATCAAGCGATAGGACAATTCAGTCCGTGGATTAAAGCGTGCTGGCTGCTAGCTAGGATCATTTTTAGCTCATTCTGTATATCATTGTGCTTCCCAGTCTGGCACCGTGAACCATAAATAATCCTATCATTTATTAATTACATTTCCTCACCCAGTCAAGAAGAGGCCCGCAGTGTGGGGCAGCAGACCATGAGTGAATGGTTCATGAAGAGCGACTCTTATTGCCAAGTAGGCGTAAATTAGGGCGTGATAATTACCCACTTTAACCTTTTTAAGCAGGTTCCTCTAAAAAGCTCCAAGATGGATGTTTCATTACCACAACTCTGACCCCCAACACACAGCAACACGATTAGTTTTGCACCCTGACAAAGGGAGCCTTTGATTAAAAATCTGCTACATCGCATCGTTAGTAGCGTACTGTCTGCATGGGGACTGAATCTGGGTGGACACACACATAATGCGTGATACAAACACAACACCCCCATATCCCGTCCCACCTGGACTTGGAGTGTAGGTCTAGTGAAGTAGAAAATAACTGACTAGCGTGGACTGTTGGAGAAGGCAATGGCAGCCCACCCCAGTGCTCTTGCCTGGAGAATCCCAGGGACGGCGGAGTCTGGTGGGCTGCCGTCTGTGGGATTGCACAGAGTCGGACACGACTGAAGCGGCTTAGCAGCAGCGTGGACTGGAGTTACGTAAAAAGTGCCAGCCCTGTCGTCATCAGCTATGAGTGACGTGCCTGCAGAGTGCTCCATCCCCAGCGACCCAACCCTGCTCAACGTGCTGACTGACGCCACAGAAACCACAGGCAGGCACGGGACAGGGCGGCCCACCCAGTCCCCACGCCCAGCCGGGGTCCAGCAGTCTCCCTTCCCATCCTCCGGCAGGCTGGGGCCGCTGTCCGCCAGACCCATGGTGCTGAAGAGGGGTCAGGAGGGAGACAGGAGCCCCAGTTAAAATGCAGATTGCAGGGCCTGCCCCTGGGGCCTGAGACAGCGCATTTCTCGCGTTCCCTGTGAGAACACCGTTTTAACCCACAGCCCACAGCAGTGGAGGCGGCCTCCAGGACACCCTGCCTCGTGTCTCCGCACCGGTGGGCTCCTCACCGCTCTGTGTTACCCCATCATTTTGCAGCTTCCCTCCATACCCTTGATCATCAGGTGTGACCCTCACTGCAAAGCAAGCTCCGGGAGAGCCTCCTCTATCCCCGCCCCTCGGGCGGACCTTTTATTTATACTTGTGCTTATTTATGCAGCGGGCACTTGCCCGAGAGACTTAAGTTCTACACAGACCAGGATGGAAGGAGAAATAGACAGTCAGCGACCCGTGCCCAGCCCCACCCTCCATCTGTGATCATCTGAAAGTCACTTCCTTCGGGTTAGAAGGGGCACGATCCCGTTCATCTTGAGTTATGCACACCAGGGGCACGTGCTGCAGCCGTGGCCCCTTCTGAAGAAGGTGCAGCCTGGGTGGGAGAAGGGCCTTCATCTGCGACAGCTCCGAGATTGTGAGAAGAAAGGCCTGGCCGCACATCCACCTGGGGCGGGTGAGAGGAGGAGGAGGGAGTGAGGGGAGGAGGAAGGGGGTGAGGGGAGGAGGAGGCGGATGAGGGGAGGGGAGCTGCAGGAGCGGGAGAGGCGGGGCGGCGGGCGTGACCGTCGCCCGGCTGTGTCCACACCCACGGGCGCACCTTCCAGCCGCTTCCTCTTCCCAAGAAGGGACTCAGGATGGGTTTTCTGTGCTTGCTTTTAGAAGGCCAGCAGAGGGCTGGGGTGTCACACTGGGGTCCATACAGGACAGAACAGGGGCAGAGTGATGAAAAGTCCCCAGACTGAACAAGTTCAGCAGAAGCGTGCATGAGCCGTGGGCGCCTACGTCAACCTTGGGCAGATTCAGACCTTTTGAGAGAAGCATGTTGGTCCCACAGCAGGAGCAAGAGATGTCTCGAATCTCTTGTCAGAGTAATCTCACTCCTGAAGAAGTGAAGAGAACACCATCCGTAATTCAGAGGTTCACCATGCGATAATCCCCACATCTCAAAGCAGGGAACACAAATGAACACCGGAGAGAAGAACCAGGGGAGAGTGAGCCAGCCAGCCACCAAGCCCAGAAAGTGTCACAGTGGTTGGAAACTGTCGGCAAAGGGTTTTAATGACACAGGTAAATGCTTACACTTCAGCACGGCTGGGAGAAAGCCAGCATACAAGACCGTATCCCGGGAGGACCTCAGCCCTGCAAGACAGCATTTGTGGGAAGAGACGCACGCCGTTCTTCTGGATGAATGCTACACTGCAGTAACTTTTTACAGCTAAATACCTCCTGTTCATCCATGCTCTGCCATAT
>SJYA01001657.1:0-12082 GCA_006410615.1 Neotragus moschatus
TGCAGCCTACCAGGCTCCTCTGTCCAAGGGATTTTCCAGGCAAGAGTACTGGAGTGGGGTGCCATTGCCGCCTCCCCCTTGAAGCGTGAGGGCATGCCAACCCAAAGATTTGAAGGGAAAATGTCCATAGACAGATTAGCGATTAACAAAATGTGGTTCATCCATACAATGAGATATTATTCAGCCTTAATAAGGAATTCTGACACCTGCTACATTTTACTAATATTATACTAAGTAGAATATGCCAACCACAAGAAGACAAAAATTGTATGACTCCACTTACGTCTGTGTGTATTAGTCACTTAGTCATGTTTGACTGTTTGGTGACCCCACAGACTATAGCCCGCCAGGCTCCTCTGTCCATGGGATTCTCCAAACAAGAATGCTGGATTGGGTTGCCATGCCCTTATCCAAGGGATCTTTCTGACCCAGGGATTGAACCAGTGTCTCTCGTGACTCCTGCAGTGCAGGTGAATTCTTTACTGCTGAGCCACTAGGGAAGCCCAATTCCACTTATATGAGGTCCCTAAAGTAGTCAAGATCAGAGAGTCAGAGGACTTCCTTGGTGGTCCAGTGGTTAAAACTCCATGCTTCCAATGCAAAGGGCATGGGTTCGATCCCTGGTCAGGGAACTAAGATCCCACGCGCCAGGTGGTGTGGCCAAAGAATAATAACAATAAGAAAAGATCATAGAGCCAGAAAGTAGCATGTGTGGTTGTGAGGGAGGAGGGGGTGGGAGTCACTGTTTAACAGAGATGCAGCTGGGGAGATGAACATAGTTCTGGAGGTGGGCGGCTCAACAGTGTGAGTGTGCTTAATGGCTTATACTTGAAAATGGTTAGGAGGGTAAACGTGGTGTTTTGTGTATTTTACAACTGAAAAAAAAAAAAGACTTAGAAGATTGCCTTTGCCAGAAGCCACCATCAGGAGATGTCCTCGTGTAGCGGGACAGAGGGTGGTCTGCATAGAGGCTTCAGGCAGCCCTCTGCCCTGCCGCTGGAGCCAGGCCCCCTGGAACATTCGCGACTCCACCGTGAGAAGACCGAGACCTCCATGATAAGCAGGGCTGCTCTGGGGCTCCCTCTGTCCTCATCCTCCCCTTACCTGGCCTCACCTCTCAGTTCCCTGAAATCCTCTCCTCCAAAGACTTTTCGGCCCCTCCCCCAGCGGCCACTTCCAAGGTCACATCTGGATCTTGGCTTCTCCAGGGACAGCCTCCCCCACCTGGAGTCTCCACTACCAGGCTCTCTTTCTACAACTCCTGTATTTCCTACCTCCTGTCTTTCCACACAGTCCCTCTGAGACCTTGAACCTGATCATTCCTCGCCCAGCAACCTGTGACCCCCTTTCCCCTGTTCTTCCCCTCCCCGTCACTTCTGCCTCTCCTCACTCAGGTTACAGATGAATCCCTCCGTTGCATCCACCCTCAGCCCCCTGCCCTTTCCCTATTTGTTGGACAAATGCTGGTCCCAGTGGGGGCCCGCATGCTGCCTTCAGTGCTCCGGCCCCCAAGCATGGAATTGGCGAGGGGCCCTTGCGTCTTTTCGTCCCCATTTCCCTTCTCTGGCTTCTCTGCAGCGCCGTGCCACCCACATCCCCTCTCCCGGATCGTCCTTATCAGGAGGCAACAAACATGCTGGAATGTCTCCCACATTCGAAAAGAAAAACACCACCCTTGACCCCCAAATCCCCCGATTTCAGCCCTGTTTATCTGACTCTCTTCTAGGACACTCTGTCATCAGGGTGGTCTCTCCATGACCCCTCTCCTCCTGTGATCTCCTGTTGCTGCTGCTGCTGCTAAGTCGGTTCAGTTGTGTCCGACTCTGTGCGACCCCGTGGACTGCAGCCTACCAGGCTCCTCCGTCCATGGGATTTTCCAGGCAAGAGTACTGGAGTGGGTCGCCATTGCCTTCTCCTGAGCCCGCTGCAATTAGTGATCTCTGAGCCCCTCCACCCAAACAGCCTTTGCCGAGGTCAGTGCTGACCACTATGTGGCTGGCCCCAGAGGTTACCCTCGGTCTACTTGCCAGCAGCAATGGGCACAGCTGGTCACTCCCTCTGCTCTGTATACGCCCTTCTCTTGACCTCCCACCTTTCCTCTTGCTCCTCCTCTCCCTGTTAACCTGGACCTGCCCCAGGGCTGGATCCTGACTCCGCTTCTTCTGTCTGTCCGCAGCTCTCCATGGATGGTCTCTTCCTTCCATGGGGCTGAGAACCAGCTTTCCAGGGACACCCCCCTGCCAAAAGCCGCCTGCCTCTAGCCGGCCCCCTGCACCTGCACTCCAGGTCTCCCCAACATCTCTGGTGGACAGCTCATGGCTCCTGACGCTTAACTGGTCCCAAACAGTGTGTGACCTGCTAGCCTCCAACCTGCCCTCCCACAGCAAATGAAAACACCTTGCTTTCATTTCCTCAGGTCAAAATGCTTGGAAGTGTCCTCAACTCCTGTCTCTCTTGTATCCCATCCAAACCAGCGAGTCTTGTCAGCTCTAACTTGAAACACGCGGGAAACCTGGCCCCTTCTCCTGGGCTCCTGGGACCTGGGGGCCAGCGGCCATCCCTGCTCCTCTGTATTAGCTGACCTTCTCCAGGCTTCACCCTCTCGTTCCTCTTCAGCCTGTTTTCCACACTGAAGCCCAAACCATCCTTTTAAAATGCAAGTTCAACCATGTCTCTCGCAGGCTCAGCAGCTTCTCAAGGCAGGGAGAGGGGGGTATGCGAAGCCTTTGTTCCCCAGTCCTGATCTGATCCCACCTCTCCCTTACCTTGCCGACCCCTTCTGAGCCCTGCTGAGGGCAGGGCTGTGTGTTCAGTCTTGTCTGGCTCCCCCGGTACTGTGATCCGCACCCAGGGTACACAATGGTGCAAACTGGATGAGTGAGTAAGCAAGAAACAGGCCACAGCCTTTCCCCGGGAGGCTCCACCCTGTGCTGGAGCCCGGCCCAGTTTCCTCCAGTCCCTCACCTGCCCCGGGCTGCACCTGGCCCCCAGCCCCTCCCTCTAGGCCTGGTGTGCAGCCTCAAAAACTGTTCTGCCTGGTTGCCAACTCTCATCTGCAAAGGGGGTGACGCGGGGACCAAGGATTTGTGGTGCTACCAAATCCTCGTGACCCCGTGTGAATCTCGTGGTTACCCTCCCAGGGGCCCTCCCTTCCATTGGTGGGCGTGGCAGAGGGAGCAGCGGCCACGCCCCTTACGACACACACCCCTTTGGCCACGCCCCTCCTCAAGCCGACCAAGCTCCAGGAAGCCCAGACTTGCAAAAGTTGGCATCCAGGAGTCAGGTCCCTCAGGCTTCTCATCTTCACTTTGAGGAGGGGGAGGCCACTTGTCCCAAATGGGGAGTCGAGGGATCCAGATTCAAGCTCAGAGCCTGTTGCGGGGAGCTTAAGGACCCCTCCAGCACGTGTGTCCCCAAATAGCCAGGAGCCTTGCTTCTCACTTCTGACATGACATGACACCAGGAGCTGAACAGAAATAGAACTGCAGGGATCTGCTCCAATCTGCAGACTAAATTGAATTAATGTACAGGAATTCTCAGTTTTAAGTTTCTTTACTTAAAATTTTCCTGTAAGCTTAACACCTGCCAATACTTGTCTATACGTAACATTCAGTGGCCCATCGGATTTCTGCCACGTGACCGTCTCACGGGTGAGATTCCCACGCTGGCCCCCGGCAATTCAGTAATAATAATTGCTGTCTCCTACGCTAATCTGGGCCTTTCCCAGTGGCTCAGAGGTAAAACGTCCTCCTGCAACGTGGGAGATGCGGGTTCCATCCCTGGGTTGGGAAGGTCCTCTGAAGAAGGGAAGGGTAACCCGTTCCAGTATTCTTGCTGGGAAAAATCCCTGGACAGAGGAGCCTGGTGGGCTGTGGTCCATGGGATTGCAGAGTTGGACACGACTGAAGCTACTCAGCAGCATGCCAGTGTTATCTATTAGATATACCCCAGGCATTGTGCGCTTTCCATACAAATGTCTGGAAGTTTACAGAAAGCCTGTGTTGGGTCAGTGCTACCATCTTAACTGCAGAGGAGAAAACTGAAGCTCCAAGAAGGGAAGCCAGTTGCATAGAATCACACAGCTGGCTCGGACGCAGCTGAGATTTGAACCCAGGTCTAGGTAGCACTAAAGCCCCTGCTCTACTCATCGCCCTCTTCCATCTCCTTTTTTCCTTTTTGGCCAATCTGCTAGGCATGTGGGATGTTAGTTTCCTGACCAGGGTTTGAACCTGTGCCCCTGCATTGGAAGTGGACCACCAGGAAAGTCCCGCCCGTCTCCTTCTTGTTGGCACCAGAGCATTTAGACGTCTTAGGGGAATGCTTTCCGGTTGCCATCTGTATCTCATGGTGGTTGTCCTTGTTTTTTAGGCGTTCTGCCCTGTTGTTGTATTGTGCTTAGTTGCTCAGTACTGTCCGACTCTTTGGGACCCCAAAGACTGTAGCCCACTAGGCTCCTCTTCCATGGAATTTTCCCATGGAGTGGGTTGCCATTTCCTACTGCAGGAGCTCTTTCTGACCCAGGGATCGAACCCGTGTCTCTTGAATTTCCTGCATTGGCAGGCGGGTTCTTTATTACCAGGCCACATGGGAAGCCCGAGTTCTGCCCTAGGGAGTCCTTTTGAGAGGGGCGCTCCTGTTTCACTTGCTGAGATGTGACTTTGAGGCTAAGACCTAGGAGGAGTTGAGGTAGCAGTTGCTCAGGGTGACCCGAGGGGTGGCGTGGGAGGCCTGGGGGCTGGCCTTGTCAACCACTGGCCCTCCTGCTTGCCTACTCCCTGACCAGAGAGGACGACTCTGAGGACCCTGGGGGTGAGGCTCCTGGGACTGAGCATTTATCGTGAGGGGTCTGCGTGTAAGCAAGGCGGTCTCCCCACAGCCCCAGCTAGGCCCTCACTTGCAGAATTACCATTCTAGGCTGAAAGGGCTGTTCATCTTTGAACTCATCCTGCCATTTGGATCTAAGGCAGACGCTCCCCAGATGGAGCCTGGGAACTCCTGTCTTCTCCCCACCAGAGCTGATCACACTTTATGGGGGGGTTACAGAAGTTTCTGGATCTCAGAGAGTGTCCAGGGTGCTCTCTGAACTGGAGGGGAACCAGGTGAGTTGTGGGGTCAGAGTAGGGAACATTATGGGCTTCAGAAGCAGGTCATGGCTCAGTGGGACCCATGTGGACAGAGGCTTTCCTGCCCACACTTGGGCCGAGTGATTGACTGGCACCTGAGATAATGCCACCAGCCTGCGTGTCTGGCCCCTGACACTGCCAGCCAGGGCATAGCATGGACTGTCTCTGCCTCCTCTGCTTTGGGGAGACAGAATGGGGCAGATAATTACCAGCCCTTTCACGGATGAAGTGCTCCTTCCGTCTTGGCCTCCCACGTGGAGGACCATTCAGGGACTGTCCTAGCACCCTGGTGAGTTTCTCACTCTCTCTGTCACCACTGCCCGTTTTCACTCACATATCCCTTCCTAAGACTTAGAATTGCATTCTCATAAAGGAAATTGCTAGTGTATGTAATGATTATCATCTGGCTTACCTACTTCACTGAGAAATCAAGAGGATAGTTTGTGTAGATTTGGGGGGTGGCCTCCTTCCTCTTGGGGAAGGAAATGGCAACCCACTCCAGTGTTCTTGCCTGGAGAATCCCATGGGCAGAGGAGCCTGGTGTTAATTCTAGGTCTTTATATAACTGTTCAACTTCAGCTTCTTCAGCATTACTGGTTGGGGCATAGACTTGGATTACTGTGATCTTGAATGGTTTGCCTTGGAAATGAACNTCTCCTTCCTCTTGGAGAAGGAAATGGCAACCCACTCCAGTGTTCTTGCCTGGAGAATCCCATGGGCAGAGAGGCCTGGTGTTAATTCTAGGTCTTTATATAACTTTTCAACTTCAGCTTCTTCAGCATTACTGGTTGGGACATAGACTTGGATTACTGTGATCTTGAATGGTTTGCCTTGGAAATGAACAGAGATCATTCTGTCATTTTTGAGATTGCACCCAGGTACTGCATTTCAGACTCTTTTGTTGACTATGAGGATTACACCATTTCTTCTAAAGGATTCTTGCCCATAGTAGTAGATATAATGGTCATCTGAGTTAAATTCACCCATTCCAGTCCATTTTAGTTCACTGATTCCTAAACTGTCGACATCCACTCTTGCCATCTCTTGTTTGACCACTTCCAATTTGCCTTGATTCATGGACCTAACATTCCAGGTTCCTAGGCAATATTGTGTTTTACAGCATCGGACTTGACTTCCATCACCCGTCACACCCACAACTGGGCATTGTTTTCCCTTTGACTCCGTCTCTTTATTCTTTCTGGATTCATTTCCCCACCCTTTCCTAGTAGCATATGGGGCACCTACCGACGTGGGGAGTTCATCTTTCAGTATCCTATCTTTTTGCCTTTTCATCCTGTTCATGGGGTTCTCAAGGCAAGAATGCTGAAGTGGTTTGCCATTCCCTTCTCCACTGGACCACGTTTTGTCAGAACTCTCCACCATGACCCATCCGTCCTGGGTGGCGCTACATGGCATGACTCATCGTTTCATTGAATTAGACAAGGCTGTGGTCCATGTGATCAGTTTGATTAGTTTTCTGTGATTGTGGTTTTCACAATGTCTTTCACTTGTCTCTTGCGGGGAGGTAACGACAGTACCTCTCAGCAATAAATGAGGTTGGTCCCTCCCTTGCAGGGAGCCCTATCCCCAGGATCAGTGGCTGTGGGGAGCTGTCCCCCACTGGTCAGGTCTTCCCTGCTGTAGGTGAGCAGCCCCAGTGACATAGGAGGGGGTGATTCCAGGAGCCCTACTGACTCCCTTTTTCCCTCTCCCTTCGTTTCCTGGAAGAGCGGCTTATACTCTCTAATACTTCTAACAGAACACCGTGGCAGGCAGTGATAGCCGGATAGAACCTGTTGACGACTGTTTGTTTTCGTTGTAATTTACCTTTACTTTAGCTTCTATTTATGGTGTTGAGGGTCTTAGTTTCCACCTTCAGTATTCATATAAAGTTCCCAGATAGACACATTTACAGGTAAGAATAGTTGATTCATTTAAAGAAAAATATCAAATAATACAATGGTTCAGATTGACTAAGACCTACTGAAGGTGATACCTGAAGGACTGGGCCAAGACCAGCAGCTGTGGATGGAGTTTTACTCTTTCACTCTCATCAGGAGACTTGGTTGATGCTCATTTTGTGGTTGTCCCAAAGGTGGTCCTGCATTTGGCAGGAGGGGTTTGGGCCCTGGGTGCTGTGTCTGTGCTGAGTGCAGTTTCGGGGACCCTCCCTCCTCCTGCAGCCTGGCAAGGTTGGAGCTGACGTGACTCCTCTTTTAAGGTGGGAAAGCTGATCGGAGAGGTCTGGTGATGTGCTCAAGGTCACACAGCCGGTGAGTTGGGGCATAGGCCTGACTTCACCTCTGGGTGAGAGGTCTAGTGGTGGTGGGGTCATTCCGGTCACCCAGTCCTCGTCATCCAGACGGGGAAGGGGCTGGAGAAATGGGAGTGTGCTGGGGCGGGAGGGGCTGGGGGGACAGAGTGGGGCCCAGGAGCCTGGGCAGTGTGTACAGGCCTTGGAAGGAGAAGCTGGAACCCAGGGACCCTGCCCTCCTGGGATCTGCTGTCCATACCACCACTCCACTCTGCAGGGGGCTACTCTCACCAGGCACCCCCCACCCCTACCATTGCAACCCCTGGGGCATTCAGTGCATTGAGCAAGACACTTTGGGTGGGGCTGGCTAAGTGTAGAGGGAGGGGTTGCTATGCTGGCCACTGGTGGCCACTGGCCTGGCACACCTGGGTGGACCTAGAGGGTCGCTGGGCATCCAGGTCTGGCTCCTGGCTGCAGAGCAGAGGTTTGGGTTTCCTCCCAACCCCCATCCTGTCCCTGTGTATCCTCTGCCCATCAGTCTCAGGAGGGGCTCTGGAGGGGCTCTGGAGGGGCTCTGGAGTGGCTCTGCTGGGCAGGGTGCACTGAGGAGGGCCTTGGTGAGGGGAACAGAGTGGGAGTCAGGGTCCTCAGCTTCCCCTTCCCTGCAGAGGGAAAGCATGAGGCCTTATGGCCAGAGGGGCTTTGGGGGGCTCCTCCCTGCCCTGGTCTCCCTCCTCCCCTTAGGAGAGGTCCCAGGAGGTGCCAACACAGGGGGCATCCAGGCTGTCCCGCTTCGTCAGCTCTGCCTGCTGCTACCCGTATCATGTCGCTCCGGCAGGGCTCCTGCCCTCCCCCCTGCCCCATCCCGCTGTGTGGTCCGAGCACGCTAACCCCTCAAAGCATGGAGGAGTGGACTTGTGGTGATTGCTCAATAAACTTTACCCGTGTGTTATCATTAATACCAAGGTGCTTAAAAAGCTAGAGGAATCACAGTATTTTATAATAACTATAAATGAAGCATAACCTTTAAAAACTGTGAATCACTATACTGTACACCTGTCACTTACATTATATTGTGCTTCTACTACACTTCAATTTAAAAAGTCATTGCCAGGCCCCCTACTCAAAAAAAAAAAAAAAAACCCTGGAAGGATTAAGAGGAGCCTTTCAAGCAGCACTTTCCCTGGTGGAGAAGTGGTAAAGAACCGCCTGCTAATACAGGAGACGCAGGTTCGATCCCTGGATCAGAAAGATCCCCTGGAGAAGGAAATGACAGCCCACTCCAGTATTGCCTGGGAAACCCCTCGGACAGAGGAGCCTGGTGGCCTGCAGTTCATGGGGTCACAAAGAGTTGGACACGACTGAGCACACACAGGTTTTTAAGCACAACGGTGGGATCTTAGGATAGGAAGTCCTTTTATGCAGCTAGAGAGAGAAGTCAGGAACCCCCTTGCCCGCAGCCTGTAAGGGAGGGGTCTGTCTTGTCCCCTCCTCCAAGATCATCCTGTGGGGGTGGGGTGCCTCCCAGACCTCCCTATCTGGTCATCCCGTGGGCTGAGCCTCCGTTCGTTGGCTGGTGCTTCCGTGTGAGAACCTGAGCTGGGCGTCCCAACACCTTCTTCTTCTTCCACCCCTGGTGTGCTGCCTGGCATGGAATGGGCGTGGAACATTTGCGAATCAGTGCGGGGCGGCCTCGCGGTTATCCGTCCCTGCCTCACAGAGGATGCTGAGGCTCAGAGAGGTGAAGTCACTTGCCTGAGGATACACAGGAGGGTGGTGGTGAGTGAGCCCTCCAGTCAGTGCCAGGCAGCCTCCCCGCAGAGCTCCCTGCCTTGGCCCCACACCCTCCTGGGCGAGCCAGGATTTTACATCCATTCGGGCCCAGTGGGCTGAGAACACTGGGCAAGGGTGTTGGAGGCTGTGGAGCTGATCCGTCCTGCTGTGCTTGGCAGGAGGCTTCGCAGACCCAGCAGGCTGAGAATGGAGCAGGAATCCGCAGACGCGTTAACTATCTCAAGTTCCACAGCCAGGGCTCCTGTCGGGGACCAGGGGGCAGGTTCTGTCTTTGCTTGCGGTTTCATTACTTTCCAAGTCTGGGACCAGCGGCTTCTGGATGGAGTCCTATTAAACTTCCATCTGTTGGATTCATCCATCCACCCATCCATCCATCCATTCAGTAAAGTATTCTCAAAACTGAAATACTCCTTAGAGATACTGCTACTTACCCTGAGTTTGTTTGCAAGTGGGAAAATGATGATTTCATTGATTCCACATTTCTTGATCGCCTATGACGTGCTGGTCAGGTGGTCTAGTTCAACACCTGAAACGCCATGGCTGCCATCCATCTTGTAACTTGAACTCCTCACCCAACACTGTACTGTGTGCGTTTCCCCATGTGTCCCATTTCCTTGTGAGCGCTGCTGCGTGGTGTGGGACACCATGGCTCAGGGGTCTGCTGCCTGGATTACGGGGAAGGGGAGACCCTCCCCCTATCAAACCGGGTCCCTCAGCACCCCTTCCCTCTAGCCAGGGACCCCACCCTCAGGCTTCAAGGCCTGGCTCAGTTCTGCCTCCTCCATGAAGCCTGCCGTCCCCCGCCACCCCAAGCCGGTGCTTTCTCCTCCAAAGCCTTTGACTCTGCCTCGCCTTCCCTACCCCTAGCTCTCCTACCCCTCCTCTTCCTCATAAATGTAACATTGTTTCTGTTGCTTTCCAGGCTTCAGGTCGGAGCTCAAATGTCATCTTGTCAGAAACCTCCTGGACTACCCCTTGAAGTAATACTTCTCTCATCTCTCTGTTTATCCCCAGGCCCACATTTCTGTTCATTCAGGAGAGAGACTTCTGTTGAAGCGGCTGGGTAACTGCTAAATGCAGAAAGACCTGCTTTATGGGGCTGCCAGCTTTGGCAACAAAAGGAAAAGTACAGCACAAATTTCTGATAAGCAACAACTTTCGAGTATAAGTATATCCTGAATATTGAATGGGATATACTTATACTTTGAAAATAGGTTGTTTATCTCACATTCAAATATAACTCAGCATCTTGTACTTAACCTGGNTGCTTTATGGGGCTGCCAGCTTTGGCAACAAAAGGAAAAGTACAGCACAAATTTCTGATAAGCAACAACTTTCGAGTATAAGTATATCCTGAATATTGAATGGGATATACTTATACTTTGAATATAGGTTGTTTATCTCACATTCAAATATAACTCAGCATCTTGTACTTAACCTGGCAACCCTACTCCCTCCCACCCCTCTTTGCCCCCTCGTCGGGCACGCTCAGTAGCCCGATCACGGGGGTGAGCTGCTGGTTGAGTGTGGCGGCAAGGGTCTTATCTGTCTCGGCCTCTGCCGTGTGCCCTGCCCTCAGCAGAGAACCAGACATGAATCTGCTGCCGGGCTGATACCCATCTGTAGGTCGAGTGCAGCGGGCCCCACCCTGAGCCCGGTGCAAGCACCGTGTGTGGAGCTCTCACCCCTTTCAGGAAAGACCCTCGCGATTTCCTGAGAAGATGAGATGCAGGCATTTGGGGTCGAGCTGTTGCTCAGTTGCTAAGGCATGTCCGATTCTTTGCAACCCCGTGGACTGTGGCATGTCAGGCTCCCCCATCTTTTGCCATCTCCCGGAGTTTGCTCAAATTCATGTCTAAGTCATTCATTTGGTTCAAGAGGTACTTTATTTATTTACTTATTTGGCTGTGCCAGGGCTTAGTTGCTGCACACAAAATCTTTCAGTTGTGGGACGCGGGAATCTTTATTTGTAGCATGCGAACCCTTAGTTGCGGCATGTAAGATCTAGTTCCCGGACCAGGGATCAAACCCAGGCCCTCTGCATTGAGAGGGCAGAGTCTTCGCCCCTGGACCCCCAGGGAAGTCCCAAGAGATACTTTGTTAACACTTATAAGATGGCTATGATTTGGTGGCTCGGAGGTTAAAGCGTCTGCCTGCAATGCAGGAGACCTGGGTTTGATTCTTGGGTCGGGAAGATCCCCTGGAGAAGGAAATGGCAACCTGCTCCAGTATTCTTGCCTGGAGAACCCCAAAGACGGAGAAGCCTGGTGGGCTACAGTCCGGGGGGCTCGCGAAGAGTAGGATACGACTGAGCGACCTCACTTTCTTTACCAGACACCAAGCCTCATACTGTTTTATACACATCAACTCTAACAGTAGCTCTGCAGGGAAGGCATTATTAGTTACACTTTAGATGGGAAAGTGAGGTTCAGAGAGGGGGTGTACCAGCCCCAGGTCACGCGGTGGGGAGCAAACCTTCCTCCAGCCAGCCCTACGCCTCCCCCTGCCCCAAGGTGTGAACTGGGATGGCAGACGCCGTAGTGAAGATGCTTGCTGAGTGGACTTAGAGTGTGCAGCTTGTGTGAACTTGTCAAGCTTTGGAGCTGCCTTTCTTCCCAGGTTAACCCTTTCCTCACTGATCTTGCTAATACAGATGCTTTGTTCTGCAAGTCCTGCTTCTTTCCATGTTTGCTGCCAAGGAGACTTTGCTCCTCTCCAGAATTCTGATTCAAGGAGGGTTTGAATGAATGAGAATCTGCTGAACAGAAACTCCTGACATGGCAGGGAGGTGGCCGGGTGACTGGAGAAGGGAGACAAGCTGGGCAGACCAGGAGGTGTTCAAATCCAGACCCTGCCCTTGATCGGCTCTGTCTTCGGGCAAGTCACTGCCTCGGTTTCACCATTTCTCAAG
>SJYA01001658.1:0-29367 GCA_006410615.1 Neotragus moschatus
CTTGCAACACCTACCATCTTACTTGGGTTTCTCTTACCTTGGGCGTGGGGTATTTCTTCATGGCTGCTCTAGCAAAGTGCAGCCGCTGCTCCTTACCTTAGATGAAGGGTATCTCCACACCACCATCCTTCCCAACCTTCAACGTGGGATAGCTCCTCTAGGCCCTCCTGCGCCTGCGCAGCCACAGCTGCCCACAATTAACAGGTAGCAGAACTCGTATCCAAACCCAGTCAGCAATGCCCAGAGGAGCCACTATTTGTCCCTAGAAGGCTGATTCCAGAGCTTGTGCTCCTCCCCATGTGCTTATGTCATTCTGATTATATGTTAGAAGAGGCCTAAGTTATAACTTAGGCCATCAGATGAGAACCTACTCAAATATGCCCTTTATGGTCTCTTACCTACTTTCATCCAAACCCATCTTGCTCTCTTCTCTTGGTGGTTAAGAATCACCAAGGTCAGTGATTCCATTCTTTGCTTCTTTGGATGCTTTCAATCCATCCATCATCCAACCAAAGCAACTGGTCTAGGGAAGACGTTATATTCATTTTCCAGATAAAGAAGCTGAGATTCAGAAGTTGAGACTGACCTATGCAAGTAATTAAGGCCACATAGCTATATGGTATACAGAGCCTATTTTGTCAAGGTTGTTGCCAGTGTATTATGTTGGTAACTTAGCTAGTTATTTCCTTTCACTCCCAAGTGTCCCAATTGGACACTACACTTTTTTAACACCCACACTGCTAGCAAATAGCAGATAAAGAATTGCCATGCAGATCAATGTGACTGACTCCAAACCCAGGGCTTTCTGTTATCCCAGGCTGCTGCTGCTGCTGCTGCTGCTGCTAAGGCGCTTCAGCCGTGTCCAACTCTGTGCAGCCCTATAGGCAGCAACCCACCAGGCTCCCCTGTCCCTGGGATTCTCCAGGCAAGAACACGAGTAAGTTGCCATTTCTTTCTCCAATGCATGAAAGTGAAAAGTGAAAGTGAAGTCGTTCAGTCGTGTCCAACTCTTTCTGNCGCTTCAGCCGTGTCCAACTCTGTGCAGCCCTATAGGCAGCAACCCACCAGGCTCCCCTGTCCCTGGGATTCTCCAGGCAAGAACACGAGTAAGTTGCCATTTCTTTCTCCAATGCATGAAAGTGAAAAGTGAAAGTGAAGTCGTTCAGTCGTGTCCAACTCTTTCTGACCCTATGGACTACAGCCTACCAGGCTCCTCCATCCATGGGATTTTCCAGGCAAGAGTACTGGAGTGGGTTGCCATTGCCTTCTCCAGGCTACCTCTTAAAATTTCAAAATCATAACAATCAGAAAGAATATTTTTCAGTCAACATTCATTCAGCAATGAGCATCCCTTATGTGACAGACACTGTGCTGCAAGGCTAGCCAGGGGACTCTGGTAAAGAACCTGCCTGCCGATGCAGGAGACGTGGGTATGATCCCTGGTTCCAGAAAATCCCCTGGAGAGGGAAATTGCAACCCACTCCAGTATTCTTACCTGGGATATCCCATGGAGGAAGAGATTAGTGGACTATAGTCCATGGGATTGCAAAAGAATTGGACACAATTTAGCGACTAATGAACAACAAAAATGTGATAGACATTGTGCTGCAAGATGTAATTAAACAGGGCACAGTTTAAAGTTTTTAGTGGTTTAGTAAGAAAACAAACCACCTATGAATACTCATAGTCAGGGTAGGCTACATAATTTACAGAACCCAGTGCAAAATGGAAAAAGAAGGGACCCTTGTTCAAAAATTAAGTAGTTCAAGATTGTGAGAACAGGCACTAACCAAGCATGGTAAGGTTTAACAAATGAGAGGTGACCAAGGTATCAGAGAAATAAGCATTAACTAGGATGATGAATGATCTTGAGATTGCTTCATAGAAGAGGTGACAACTGGGCTGACCCTACAGAATGAGGATTTCTCCCCTACGTGGACTTCCTCCTTTATTTTTTAAACCATAGGGTATTGAGGAGAATCAGTTACTCAGTCATTTTAGTTAAACATCAGTCACCAAGAGTTTGCGTCACAGCACACACTCATCACCTACCTCTGGAGCTGTGACACACCCATGAGGGGCTTGCAGATGTGCTGCTCAGACCTCCCTTCACGGACTCACTGCCCAGCCACTAGAAGTGCTGCTAGGGGGCAACCACTAGCCACCAGCCACCCTGCACGCAGCCTCTGTACAATGGCCCATCCAGGTGGATGTATGAAGGCCTGGCCAGTGGCTATGTCACAACAATCCCAAAGGGTCATCACATCACAGCTCGCATGGGGTCAGCTAAGGTCATCTGGCCAGCGCTCCAGCTTGATTTTTTCCTCTGCCTTATTCCATTTCTTCCCTCTTGATTCCACAAGTGCTTATCCTAACGGCACCCTTTATACACATGCCAATACTGAAATCCATCCAGGTCTACATGTCAGAGAACCAATCTGTAAAACATTCAGTTTTGGACAGGATTTTTATTTGAAAATACTGTTTACATACATTCTTATAACATTTCTAAATCACCAAGTAAAATATAAAATGGAAACAAGGACTCTCTGTGTGAGTATGGTTATCTTTGGCTTAAAATCCTCAATCTAATGTCTGACTAAAACAAAATTATGTTTTAGATTAATAACAAAAGAAAATTAATATGTTGAACCATACAAAACTGCCGTTTTTATAGGTTAACAAAAGGTTGGATGTGATTTTCACATGGTTTAATGTCATAGTAAAAAGCAACTAGCATTTGAAATTTAGAGAACATTACATTTATGAATAACTCATGGGTAAAAGATATACTGAATAAAATTAAAAATTAGAAAATACCTAAATACTATGGTTATTGACCAGTGCTAAGTCCAAAACTTGCAGTTGCAGCTAAAGTGAGTCTTAGCGGAAAAAAAGTGGGCTTTATGTACTTAACTTTTAACTTAATCACTTTTCTAATGTAAGTTTCTAATTTAAGGATTTAGTGAAAAATGTCACAAAGTAAATGAAGAAAAGTTAAAGAAAAGAAAGAATAATATAGTGAAACTACACACACACCAAAAAAAACACCAAAGGATCAATCAAGCCAAAAAACTTATTCTTTGAAAATTAATAGGAAAAAGTCATTCAAGATGTTTCAAGAAAAAAAAAAAAACAGGGCAAAGTCACAAAGTTAAAATGCAAAGAAAAACATAATTATAGATGATGCAGAGATTAAACATTTAAGATACTATGAATAATTTTATGCCAATCAAACTCAAAACTCACAGAAACAAATCCACTCCTAAAGAAATAAAGCTTAACCAAAAATGACTGTAGAAATAACACACTGAAAAGTACTAAAATAATGAACAAAAATTAAGTAGATGTTGATTGTTGTACAATATTGTGGATACAGTTAATGCCACTGAATTGTAGTTTAAAAATGGTAATATGACAAATTTTATGTTATCTATACTGTACCATACAAAAAATGTTAAAAAAAAATCCCCAATCTAGGGACAATCAATGATCATGTCTTTTCTTCATTATCAAATGCCCTCGGAGGGTTCCTATTTTGAGAAAGCATGTTTTCTCTCCCTTCTCTTTTAAGATATAAAATTAAATATTGTCCTTCTGTATCTTAATCACAACTCTCCCCTATAATATCACTTAGAGTATGTTTTTTTTTTCCTGTCAGTTTTCTCTGAAGTATTTTAACCAGAGGTCTTTGGGTGGAATAATTGACCCTAGTTATATCAAAGGCAGTTGTCAAACAAAACAGCAACTTCACAGTCTTCAAGTAAACAGAATCCTTGATATAACTGGAAAGTAATAGGTAATTCTGGAAACATTAAAAAAAAAATCTGTGCCAAATTTGTTTTATAACTTAGAAAATGAGCTTTAGCTCTGGACTCTCTCAAGGCACAAAACCTGGGAGACAGCTTTTATTGGTTGCTTGCTTCTCTGATTTGGATAAGGAAAAAAGAATAGTATAACCTGTAAAAATAGTAAGTCATTTTGTAAGAACTTGAAATCATTGTGTGAAGTTGGAGAGAGATAAATCCAAGTAAACTAACATCTTGTATGTGTAAATATTTGTTGCTGGTATAAAGAAGTGCACTATAGTTTATGCAATGCAAATACTGTTGGAGAAATGCCTTCAGAATAGACTTGACTTCACAGGAGGATCACAACGCTATCTCAAAAACTGTTAAGATTAAGGTCTGTCCATTGGAAGCATTCATAAACCACATGGTCACTGAGCATCATCTGGTTGTTTCCTTTTGAAGTACACCTGAAAAAAAAAGAAATAAAAACAACATGCTTAAAAGCTGTAAAGTCCCTCCTAAAGCAACGCATTTCTAGGGTGACTTCTTCATGTTAAGCAAATCATAACACTAATGAAGGCACAATTTTTAAACCCAGTGATGTGTTTATTATATGAAGGATGCAGCCCCATTAAAACCCTCACTGGGACTGGCCTGAATGCCAAACATGATTCCCTTGAGTTCTGATCATTCTGATTCACAGATAAGCTTTAATCACTAATTGATAACCAAAATCATTTTACAGAATTAAAACATGGAGATAAATTATAAACAAGATGACAAAGAGGCTGAAATCTAGTGTCTGCATGAGGGTTTCTCACTTTTACACAAAAATGAGCACCAGCAATCTGGATGTTAATATCAGGTTTGCCAGGCCTTTGAATTCTTGAATTTTACCAATTTCTAGGTGAACTATAAGAGATAGAGGTTTTCTGATAAATGTATAATCAAAACATAAAGGAAATGAAATGCTGTCAAGTTTGTCCCACAATCATCAATTTTTGTAGCTGTACCATATCTTGGTTTCTTGACAAATGCACATAACAAAATGAAATAATGTCGAGACTTGTGAGCTCTTACCTCTAAATGTGTTTGGGTGAAAAAGGACTTCAAATATCATTTCTTCCCCCAAAAAAGAATGTGTAAAATTTTGTTTGAGTGTTTAAAACAGAAAATATGCCATCTATCTGAAGCTGACTCATGTCATGAGCTAGGTTGCTAGGTCATGTGATTCCAGATTCATTTTATAAAACTTGATTCTAAGTCCATTTGTAGATGCTATCAACAAAGTTATCATGAGAGATAGCGGGCTTCACATATGAAACAGAAAAGCTCTGAGACACCTACCTTTATATTAGGTGTACTTTTCTTCTTGTTACTTGTACACTTGCTACTCCCTAAACAGCACTGCATATGAAATGCTGTATATCAAAATGTCCCCTAAGTTAAGGAGAAAACAAGAAATTCTCCAAGAATGTTTAGGGCCCATGGATGAAATCTGAGGCTAGTTCCATTACAAATGCAAGGATTTAAAAAAAAAAGTGAAGGGGGGATGGGAGTGCTTTGGATCCAGTGTCCAGAATCCACCCACCAATGCAGGGGACATAGGTTTGATTCCTAGTCCAAGAAGGTCCACATGTCATAGGGCAACTAAGCCTGTGTGCCATAACTAATGAGTCCACATATCTCTACTATGAATCCCGTATGCCACAACTACTAAAGCCAGTGCACCCTAGAGCTCGTGCTCTGTAACAAGAGAAGTCAGAAAAGCCCGCACACCACAACTGTAGAATAGCCCCCTGCTCACCACAACTAGAGAAAGCCTGTGTGCAGTAATGAAGACCCAGCACAGCCAAAACTCAATAGATAAATAAATAAAAAATTTTAAAGTAACAAAAGTAAGCCCTTCTGAGATGGCATTGTTGGGGGCACTCAAGTTGAGGGGCAGGCCCCCATAGGAGCTTCTTTCTCTGTGTACTCTGAGGTGCCAGGGTACTGCCTACATGAGCTCCAGGGGTGGGCGTAAGCTGATGTTGCCACCTCAGACTCCAGAGGCAGGCACAGACAGATGCCACTATCACCTCCAAGGGTCCTGTGAGTTGGTGCAGGTCACTTCCCCCACCTTCTTGAAGTATGCATGGCTCACCACCACTGCCGAGGCACCCGTGACTGGGAGCCAAGTGCCTTCCTGGGAGAGTGCACATGCCATCAGTTCAGTTCAGTCGCTCAGTCATGTCTGACTCTTTGCAACCCCATGAATTGCAGCACGCCAGGCCTCCCTGTCCATCACCAACTCCCGGAGTTCACTCAAACGTATGCCCAACTAGTCGGTGATGCCATCCAGCTATCTTATCCTTTGTCATCCCCTTTTCTTCCTGCCCCCAATCCCTCCCAGCATCAAAGTATTTTCCAGTGAGTCAACTCTTTGCATGAGGTGGCCAAAGTATTGGAGTTTCAGTTTTAGCATCAGTCCTTCAAAGAACACCCACGACTGATCTCCTACACCCACACAACTGCACACCCCCTATCAAGGGGAAAACAGCCAGCATATGTTGAGGAAATAGATGGCAAGCATCAAAACCTAAAACAGTCCTCCTACCAAAAAAAAATAATAATTAAATCCATAAAAGCTACAGAGGGACACTCCCACATATAAGTAACCCTCTAAGACAACAGTAGATAATTGTTTCACCTAAATTCAGAGGAAGAGAAACATAAGCAAAAAGAGGAAGAGGAACCACTCTCAGTTAAAAGACCAAGAGAATTCCCCTGAAGGAACAATGAAACAGATCTCTTCAGTCTAATAGACAGCAAGCTTAAAAGGAGGCAATTAAAATACTGAAGGAATTTAGAAAGCCTATCAACAGAAATGCAAATTTCTGGGAAAAGGAACTAGAAACTATAAGGATTCGGCAGAATGCATTTGCTGAGACTAAAAGTGAGCTCAAGGCAATCCAAAGCAGAATGAATAATGCAGAAGAAAGAATAAGTGACCTGGGAGATAGAATAATGGAAATTATTCAATCAAAACAGCAGACAAAAAGTCAAATGAAAAATAACGCAATATAAGAAAGCTATGGGATAATATAAAGCAGGCCAATCTATATATAATAGGGATTCCAGAAGGAGAAGAAAAAGAAAAGGGAATTGAAAATGAATTTGAAAAAATTATGGCTGAAAATTTCCTAGATACAAGATGTACAGAGAACCCCAAACAATATGAACCCAAACAGTCCTATACCAAGACATATTATGATAAAAATGGTAAAAGTTAGAGATAGTGAGAAGATTCTAAAGACAGCAAGAGAAAAACAAAGAGCTCATTTAAGAGAACTCCCATAGGCTATCAGCTGATTTCTCTATAGAAACACTACAGGCCAGAAGGGAGTGGGAAAACATATTGAAACTATTAAAAAAGAAAAAAATTAACTCAATGGACATGAATTTGAGCAAAATCCAGGAGACAGTGAAGGACAGGGAAGCCTGGCTTCCTGCAGTCCATGGGGTCACAAGGAGTTGGACATGACTGAGTGACTGAACAGCAATATTCTACTTGGAAAGACTATTTAGAATGGCAGGAGAAATAATTTCTCAGATAAGCAAAAACTACAGGAAGCAACAGTTAGAACTGGANCAACAAAGTTATCATGAGAGATAGCGGGCTTCACATATGAAACAGAAAAGCTCTGAGACACCTACCTTTATATTAGGTGTACTTTTCTTCTTGTTACTTGTACACTTGCTACTCCCTAAACAGCACTGCATATGAAATGCTGTATATCAAAATGTCCCCTAAGTTAAGGAGAAAACAAGAAATTCTCCAAGAATGTTTAGGGCCCATGGATGAAATCTGAGGCTAGTTCCATTACAAATGCAAGGATTTAAAAAAAAAAGTGAAGGGGGGATGGGAGTGCTTTGGATCCAGTGTCCAGAATCCACCCACCAATGCAGGGGACATAGGTTTGATTCCTAGTCCAAGAAGGTCCACATGTCATAGGGCAACTAAGCCTGTGTGCCATAACTAATGAGTCCACATATCTCTACTATGAATCCCGTATGCCACAACTACTAAAGCCAGTGCACCCTAGAGCTCGTGCTCTGTAACAAGAGAAGTCAGAAAAGCCCGCACACCACAACTGTAGAATAGCCCCCTGCTCACCACAACTAGAGAAAGCCTGTGTGCAGTAATGAAGACCCAGCACAGCCAAAACTCAATAGATAAATAAATAAAAAATTTTAAAGTAACAAAAGTAAGCCCTTCTGAGATGGCATTGTTGGGGGCACTCAAGTTGAGGGGCAGGCCCCCATAGGAGCTTCTTTCTCTGTGTACTCTGAGGTGCCAGGGTACTGCCTACATGAGCTCCAGGGGTGGGCGTAAGCTGATGTTGCCACCTCAGACTCCAGAGGCAGGCACAGACAGATGCCACTATCACCTCCAAGGGTCCTGTGAGTTGGTGCAGGTCACTTCCCCCACCTTCTTGAAGTATGCATGGCTCACCACCACTGCCGAGGCACCCGTGACTGGGAGCCAAGTGCCTTCCTGGGAGAGTGCACATGCCATCAGTTCAGTTCAGTCGCTCAGTCATGTCTGACTCTTTGCAACCCCATGAATTGCAGCACGCCAGGCCTCCCTGTCCATCACCAACTCCCGGAGTTCACTCAAACGTATGCCCAACTAGTCGGTGATGCCATCCAGCTATCTTATCCTTTGTCATCCCCTTTTCTTCCTGCCCCCAATCCCTCCCAGCATCAAAGTATTTTCCAGTGAGTCAACTCTTTGCATGAGGTGGCCAAAGTATTGGAGTTTCAGTTTTAGCATCAGTCCTTCAAAGAACACCCACGACTGATCTCCTACACCCACACAACTGCACACCCCCTATCAAGGGGAAAACAGCCAGCATATGTTGAGGAAATAGATGGCAAGCATCAAAACCTAAAACAGTCCTCCTACCAAAAAAAAATAATAATTAAATCCATAAAAGCTACAGAGGGACACTCCCACATATAAGTAACCCTCTAAGACAACAGTAGATAATTGTTTCACCTAAATTCAGAGGAAGAGAAACATAAGCAAAAAGAGGAAGAGGAACCACTCTCAGTTAAAAGACCAAGAGAATTCCCCTGAAGGAACAATGAAACAGATCTCTTCAGTCTAATAGACAGCAAGCTTAAAAGGAGGCAATTAAAATACTGAAGGAATTTAGAAAGCCTATCAACAGAAATGCAAATTTCTGGGAAAAGGAACTAGAAACTATAAGGATTCGGCAGAATGCATTTGCTGAGACTAAAAGTGAGCTCAAGGCAATCCAAAGCAGAATGAATAATGCAGAAGAAAGAATAAGTGACCTGGGAGATAGAATAATGGAAATTATTCAATCAAAACAGCAGACAAAAAGTCAAATGAAAAATAACGCAATATAAGAAAGCTATGGGATAATATAAAGCAGGCCAATCTATATATAATAGGGATTCCAGAAGGAGAAGAAAAAGAAAAGGGAATTGAAAATGAATTTGAAAAAATTATGGCTGAAAATTTCCTAGATACAAGATGTACAGAGAACCCCAAACAATATGAACCCAAACAGTCCTATACCAAGACATATTATGATAAAAATGGTAAAAGTTAGAGATAGTGAGAAGATTCTAAAGACAGCAAGAGAAAAACAAAGAGCTCATTTAAGAGAACTCCCATAGGCTATCAGCTGATTTCTCTATAGAAACACTACAGGCCAGAAGGGAGTGGGAAAACATATTGAAACTATTAAAAAAGAAAAAAATTAACTCAATGGACATGAATTTGAGCAAAATCCAGGAGACAGTGAAGGACAGGGAAGCCTGGCTTCCTGCAGTCCATGGGGTCACAAGGAGTTGGACATGACTGAGTGACTGAACAGCAATATTCTACTTGGAAAGACTATTTAGAATGGCAGGAGAAATAATTTCTCAGATAAGCAAAAACTACAGGAAGCAACAGTTAGAACTGGACATGGAACAACAGACTGGTTCCAAATAGGAAAAGGAGTATGTCAAGGCTGTATATTGTCACCCTGCTTATTTAACTGATGTGCAGAGTACATCATGAGAAACGCTGGACAGGAAGAAACACAAGCTAGAATCAAGACTGCCGGGAGAAATATCAAAAACCTCAGATATACAGATGACACCACCCTTATGGCAGAAAGTGAAGAGGAACTAAAAAGCCTCTTGATGAAAGTGAAAGAGGACAGTGAAAAAGTTGGCTTAAAGCTCAACATTCAGAAAACAAAGATCATGGCATCTGGTCCCATCACTCCATGGCAAATAGATGGGGAAACAGTGGAAACAGTGTCAGACTTTATTTTTGGGGGCTCCAAAATCACTGCAGATGGTGACTACAACCATGAAATAAAAGACGCTTACTCCTTGGAAGAAAAGTTATGAGCANTAAAGCTCAACATTCAGAAAACAAAGATCATGGCATCTGGTCCCATCACTCCATGGCAAATAGATGGGGAAACAGTGGAAACAGTGTCAGACTTTATTTTTGGGGGCTCCAAAATCACTGCAGATGGTGACTACAACCATGAAATAAAAGACGCTTACTCCTTGGAAGAAAAGTTATGAGCAACCTAGATAGCATATTCCAAAGCAGAGACATTACTTTGCCGACTAACGTCCATCTAGTCAAGGCTATGGTTTTTCCAGTAGTCGTGTATGGATGTGAGAGTTGGACTGTGAAGAAGGCTGAGCGCTGAAGAATTGATGCTTTTGAACTGTGGTGTTGGAGAAGACTCTTGAGAGTCCCTTGGACTGCAAGGAGATCCAACCTGTCCATTCTGAAGGAGATCAGCCCTGGGATTTCTTTGGAGGGAATGATGCTAAAGCTGAAGCTCCAGTACTTTGGCCACCTCATGCGAAGATTTGACTCATTGGAAAAGACTCTGATGCTGGGAGAGATTGGGGGGCAGGAGGAGAAGGGGGCAACAGAGGATGAGATGGCCGGATGGCATCACCGAATCGATGGGCATGAGTCTGAGTGAACTCTGGGAGTTGGTGATGGACAGGGAGGCCTGGCATGCTGCAATTCACGGAGTCGAACATGACTGAGCGACTGAACTGAACTGAAATCTACTCAGAAGAACTGTAAGTGCATTTTCCTGTTATTGGGAAGTAAGGGTTCACTCTAAACCTTCTAAAAAAATAATTCCACTTTTATACTGTAAAATGCTCTATATTCTCAAAGTACTAAAGCATCTGCTCTTTCATCTGATCCTTGTAATAACTGTGAAGAAGCCGGGCAGGGATGTAATCTCTGCTCTATATACAGGTGAGGACCTGAGGCTCAGAGACCTTGGGGGACACAAGGCCACGTGGCTGCTAAGTGCCACCTCCATTTATTCAAAGTGGTCCAGGCTCCTAGATCCAGGATGAGGGCTTCATAACTTTTGGGTTGTATCTGGTGATAACACGAATAGAAAAAATGACCCCTCTGTTACACATTGGAAACAAAGAAACTTCAAAAAATCTCAATCAGGTCTGCTTCATCACAGAAGAAAATGAATGATAGCTCTTATCCTTTGTTATGGGCTGAATCCTGTCCCCTCAAATTTTATATGTAGAAGCCCCAACCTTCCCCTATGCATGGTATCTCAGAATGTGACTCCATATTGAGACAGGGTCTTTAAAGAGACAATAAAGTTTAAATGCAGGCATACAGGCAGGTCCTAATGTAATCTGACTGATGTCCTCATAGAAAGAAAGATTGGGACACAGGCACACACAGAGGAAAGACCACATGAGGACACAGAGAGAAGATGATGTCTCCAAGCCAAGAAGAGAGACCTCAGAGGAAACCACCCTACCGACTCTGTGACCTCAGACTTGCAGTCTCCAAGGCTGCGAAGTAGTACATTTATATTGTTTAAGTCACCTATTCTTTGGTGCTTTGTATGGCAGCTCTAGAAAACTAATGAACCCTGCAGCTTTATATTTCTAGAAAGTACTTTCTCTACTGTCTTATGGATCATCTAAAAGGGTCAATCAGACAGTGACTGAGCTTGCCTGCACCAACATTTTCAGAGAAGCAACAAATGGCCAAGAAAATGTGATTTGTAATCCAGCACCTTCTCCCAGATGTTGAGTTTTCTTTTCAAATGAATGAATTTTATTCTATTAGAGTGAAAAGCTTTTTGACTTAGACAAATGTTCCCAGTGTTACAGCTCTGAACCATGCATTGATATCTGATGCATACACTTTAAAAAATTGACAGTCTGATAGCTTTGTCACCTAAGAGGACTAAGCATATGCAGAAATAATGTCTAAAAGATACTCAGCTAGATGGGGAATCAGGATGTGTATTTCCTCATGTTTTCTGCAGAGGTGACCTGAACAGTGGTAGGGCTGTAACCTAAGAGCAACTGATGCTTTGCCACCCGATGAACTTGGGTGATGACCCAACTTGGCTATCAATTAAAGAAGGAGCAATGTCCTCAGAGTCGATACAAAACACAGTACCTAGGGCAGCACCCAGCCTCTCTGCTTGCTGGACCCCCTCTGTGACCTTGTGCTTAGTCACTCAGTAGTGTCCAACTCTTTGGGACCCCATGGACTGTAGCCTGCCAGGCTCCTCTGTCGATGGGGATTCTCCAGGCAAGAATACTGGAGTGGGTTGCCATTCCCTTCTCCAGGGGTTCTTCCCAACCCAGGGATCAAACCCAGCTCTCCCACATTGAAGGTGGATTCTTAACCATCTGACACCAAGGAAGCCCCCTGTGACCTTGGTGGCTTAGTCACTAAGTCATGTTTGACTCTTGTGAGCCCATAAACTGTAGCCCACAAAGCTCCCCTGTTTCTGGGATTTTCCAGGCAAGAATACTAGAGTGAGTTGTCATTTCTTTCTCTGTGACCTTATGTGTGACCAAATCTCTTTATCCATAATGTGGATAAAAAACAACCATCAGGAGGATTAAGTGAAATAATACATGTGAGAACTATGTAAAACAATTGTAAAGAACAATACAAACATAACAGTGATATTGTAAAACTAGGTGCAAGATTATAGACCACAATCATGAGATTTCTAATTTTATGACCCATTTCTGTTTTTGTATGTCTGTTAAACTTGATTTGAAGCACATATTGAGAAAACAAGTTTCTAATTCTGTAGTATCTGCTGAAAACTAGCAAAACAACGAGTTACATACATCAGTTCCATCTTCCTTCCAAGGAGTCTTAGTTTCCTCATCTGTAAAATGATGGTGGTGAACTCTGCTATTAAATATTTGGACCTACCTAAAATTCCCCGGTCTATTTTCTCATTACTCAATTTTGAAAAATATAAAATGATAACACATTTTTTTAATGAAGACTGACACACAGGTGAGGACACGTCCTTTTGATGTGGAATGCGTAAGGTCAAAGGAACAAATGTTTATGAAATTCCTAACTTCTTTGTGACCACTTATTCAAAGAATTACAAATGATCATCAGGTCTTAGGTTCTGACTGAGAGACACTCTAATACAGAAGTCCCCAACCTTTTTAGCACCAGGGACCAGTTTTATGGAATACAGTTTTTCCAAGGATTGGGTTGGGGGATGGTTCTGGGATGATTCAAGTGCATTACATTTATTGTGCTCTTTATTTCTGTTTTGTGGCAATCTTAGGATATTTCACCTCAACTTTTGGGTTAAAGTTCACGCTCCTATGAGAATCCAATGCTTCCACTGATCTGACAGGAGACAGGGCTCAGGGGATATGCAAGCAATGGAAAAAAGCTATAAACACTGATGAAGCTTTGCTTGCTCACCTACCACTTACCTCCTGCAGTACTGCCCAGTTCCTAACACGACATAGATCAGTATTGGCTTGTGGCCTCAGGGTTGGGGACCTCTGCTCTGGTAGGTAAAAATGCTCTGCAAGTTTCAGGAATTAAAAAAAAAACAGGGCTCCAAGAATACCTTCTCTACATCTGCACACAATATAAGTACTTATGAAAAGTTCAGAACACAGACTTCTCATTCCTATACCAAGAATTGAATTCTGACGCTGCCAACTCTTCAGCCAGCTCAATGACGCTGAGCAACTTCCCATCCTGTGAAAAGTGGAAGGTATGAGGGGACATGATGACAGAGGAAATTTGAGCTGCATTTGAGATAAATCTCTCACATAGAAATACCATTCAGTTCAGTTCAGTCACTCAGCCGTGTCCAACTCTTTGCGACCCCATGGACTGCAACATGCCAGGCTTCCCTATCCATCACCAATTCCTGGAGTTTGCTCAAACTCATGTCCATTCAGTTGGTGATGCCATTGAACCATCTCTTCTTCTGTCATCCCCTTCTCCTCCTGCCTTCAATCTTTCCCAGCATCAGGGTCATTTCCAATGAGTCAGTTCTTCACATCAGGAGGCCGAAGTACAGGAGCTTCAACTTCAGCATCTGTCCTTCCAATGGATATTCAGGACTGATTTCTTTTAGGATTGACTGGCTGGATTTGCTTGCAGTCCAAGGGACTCAAGAGTCTTCTCCAACACCACAATTCAAAAGCATCAGTTCTTTGGTTCTCAGCTTTCATTGTAGTCCAACTCTCACATACATACATGACTACTGCAAAAACCATGCTTTGACTAGATGGACCTTTGTCAGCAAAGTCATGTCTCTGCTTTTTAATATGCTGGCTAGGTTTGTCATAGCTTTTCCGCCAAGGAGCAAGCATCTTTTAATTTCATGGCTGCAGTCACTATCTGCAGTGATTTTGGAGCCCAAGAAAATGAAATCTCTCACTGTTTCCATTGTTTCCTCATCAATTTGCCATGAAGTGATGGGACTGGATACCATGATCTTAGTTTTCTGAATGTTGAGATTTAAGCCAGCTTTTTCACTCTCCTCTTTCACTTTTATTGAGATGCTCTTTAGTTCTTCTTTGCTTTCTGCTATAAGGGTGATGTCATCTGCATGTCTGAGGTTATTGATATTTCTCCTGGCAATCTTGATTCCAGCTTGTGCTTCATCCAGCTCAGCATTTCACAAGATGTGCTTTGCATATAAGTTAAATAAGCAGAGTGGCAATATACAGCCTTGACGTACTTCTTTCTTAGTTTGGAACCAGTCTGTTGTTCCTTGTCCAGTTCTAACTGTTGCTTCTTGACCTGCATACAGATTTCTCAGGAGGTAAGTAAGGTGGTCTGGTATTCCCATATCTTGAAGAATTTTCCACAGTATATATAACAGAAATACTGTGAGATACTTGGAATATGTTTTTAAGAGATATTAGAATATTACACAAGTAAATTTATTCTTTACAAGTGAAAAATCTGGGAAATGCAAAGTATGAAGTATGAAAAAGTAAAAATGTACCTATAATTTAATGATCAGAGATTAGTTTCAATGGGGAAGCCTCACCACACACAGTTAGAAGCCTCATCTCACCTCAAGCCATGCATCTCAAGCAGCAAGAGCACCAGACCATCATTCTCACCTTCCACCCTTCCATCAGTTCTCACCTTGTTCCAGAAAGAATTACAGGCAGCTGCATGAAAATGACTAAGTTCCTTAAATCAGACCTCAGTGCAGGCATTCTTGCCATTTCTGCTTGTTCCTCTTGTCATAACCACAGAAACCCAAGGCCATGAAGTCAGCAAAGCAAAAAATATCAAAAGAGGAACATTTTGACTGGGACCAGGGAACCAAAATGACCAGGGATAACGTCAGGAAATTGTTATCCTTAAAAAAATCAACTATATGTGACAGCCGTCATATAGGCACCCTAAAATTTTTCTTTAAATACACCTGCTATCTCTTAGAAGGCAGGATGATAGTTCTTTAAAAATTAGTCTACTATCCTACTCATTTGCTAGCAAATTAACAAATTTCTTTCCTTTATTCTTTGAAACTTGTCTTCATTATTCTCATTCAGCATTGGAAACAAAGACCAAATTTTTCATTAAAAAACCACATGACCTGAGTGTTACCCATCGAGCCCCTTCCTCACACCATGCACAGTGCTTATTGCTTCACACACCTCCTCTCTGAGAAAGTGCTCTGTAAACCTTCAGGCACCATTCACACTACAGCGTGAAGGTATTGTGAGTTCTTGATTTGTCCTGATGACAACTTCCTTTTCCGTAAGCTAGAGAAAGCACGGGGGCAAATGCACCTAATTCGAAACAACAGAGAATTAGAGAGAAAATGACAGTATCAGGTAAAAGTTTTATTACAGATCAGAACACAGAAGAGACCTACACCTTTCCCTGGGAGATTTTCCTAGAATCAAAATACTCCAAATTTTTTTCCTTAAACTCTCAAATCTCCTGCATATTCTTTGACAGAACTTGTACCACAAATGTGCTGAGCACCAATCAGAATGAATATGAAAGGTCTGCAAAATGGGTGTCCTGTGCTCTGTGAGAATCTGAACCCAGAGTCTAAATGTGTGCCAAGTCCAGTCCAAAATCTCTCTCAGGTGCACGCGCATGCACACATCCCCACTGCTTCTGCAGAGTCCCAGCAGACCTGTCTTCCACCTGCAACCTGTTAAGATCCATTCACGAAGCTTTGTCTCTGGAGGCTTACGATTGAAAAGGACACAGAGCGCTTGTTTCTGGACCCCTGCTACTAAATCGTGAGGAGTGAACTGTGGCAATAAATTTTAATTACAACTCCCCCCAGTAAGCTCACCTGCTCTGCTTTTTCAGTGAGGGCAGCGGCCTTGGCCTTGCCCAGTTGTTGCACCATCTTGTAAAACAGGCTGTCTCTATTTTGCAGCAAAACATATGGCTCATCATATTCTTCCAGTCTTCCTGAATCGAAAACCTGTTAAGCAGCAGAAAGAAACCTGTTAGTACACAATGTTTCATAGTAACTTACTATAACTCCAACAATATTTCAGAAAGGGGCAGGACAGGGAGAATACAGAGAATCTATTTGGGTGGTAAGACTGGCTGGTATTTAAATAGTTTGATTACCCTAGTTTGCTAGTAGATCAAGCCCTAACTCAATATTTTATTATTATAATGTTATAGAAATAGAAGAAAATCAAAGTTTTAGACTATGATTACAGGCACTTAGCAATCTATATCATTTATTTTCTGTCAAGGCTGTATATTGTCACCCTGCTTATTTAACTTATATGCAGAGTACATCATGAGAAACATTGGACTGGAAGAAACACAAGCTGGAATCAAGATTGCCAGGTGAAATATCAATAACCTCAGATATGCAGATGACACCACACTTATGGCAGAAAGTGAAGAGGAACTAAAAAGCCTCTTGATGACAGTGAAAGAGGAGAATGAAAAAGTTGGCTTAAAGCTCAACATTCAGAAAACGAAGATCATGGCATCCAGTCCCATCATTCCATGGGAAATAGATGGGGAAACAGTGGAAACAGTGTCAGACTTTAATTTTTTGGCCTCCAAAATCACTGCAGATGGTGACTGCAGCCATGAATTTAAAAGACGCTTACTCCTTGGAAGAAAAGCTATGACCAACCTAGATAGAATATTCAAAAGCAGAGATATTACTTTGCCGACTAAGGTCCGTCTAATCAAGGCTATGGTTTTTCCAGTAGTCATGTATGGATGTGAGAGTTGGACTGTGAAGAAGGTNGCATCCAGTCCCATCATTCCATGGGAAATAGATGGGGAAACAGTGGAAACAGTGTCAGACTTTAATTTTTTGGCCTCCAAAATCACTGCAGATGGTGACTGCAGCCATGAATTTAAAAGACGCTTACTCCTTGGAAGAAAAGCTATGACCAACCTAGATAGAATATTCAAAAGCAGAGATATTACTTTGCCGACTAAGGTCCGTCTAATCAAGGCTATGGTTTTTCCAGTAGTCATGTATGGATGTGAGAGTTGGACTGTGAAGAAGGTTGAGCGCCGAAGAATTGATGTTTTTGAACTGTGGTGTTGGAGAAGACTGTTGAGAGTCCCTTGGACTGCAAGGAGATCCAACCAGTCCATTCTGAAGGAGATCGGCCCTAGGATTTCTTTGGAAGGAATGATGCTAAAGCTGAAGCTCCAGTACTCTGGCCACCTCATGCGAAGATTTGACTCATTGGAAAAGACTCTGATGCTGGGAGGGATTTGGGGACAGGAGGAGAAGGGGATGACTGAGGATGAGATGGCTGGATGGCATCACTGACTCAATGGGCGTGAGTCTGAGTGAACTCTGGGAGTTGGTGATGGACAGGGAGGCCTGGTGTGCTGCGATTCATGGGGTCGCAAAGAGTCGGACACGACTGAGCGACTGAACTGAACTGAAAGGCATTTGGCGTTGTTATGATTAGTTACTATTTTTAGCTTTCAGACTCTGAGATTTGAGGGTGGTTTATACAGACATCCGGAGCTGGAAATTTCTTAATTCAAGAAAATCAAACTCAGTTTATCTAAAAAGTACAGCGGTATCATATAAATCAGACAACAGTGACCTGACAGCAAATTAACTGTCAAGTTGGTTTATAAACACAGAGCAAAAGTTGGGAAAAATGTAAATGCTTCCAGATTATGTCCCCTTTTCATGGCTGAGTCCCTTGTCAGTGAGGTTAAAGTGCTTCTTAAAGTTGGTTTTGGTGGTAGTTTATTGTCCTGAGAGTGAAAGCCGGACAAAAAGGAGTTGCTACATAAGCTGCTGCTGCTACTGCTGCTAAGTCGCTTCAGTCGTGTCCGACTCTGTGCGACCCCATAGGCAGGCAGGTTTAGTATAATCGCTCTGCACAGAAGAAATATCTAGAAATCCAATTTTCTCCTTGAGTAAGACTAAAGAAGCAATTTTTCCAGTAGTCATGTATGCATGTGAGAGTGGACTATAAAGAAAGCTGAGCGCAGAAGGATTGATGCTTTTGAACTGTGGTGTTGGAGAAGACTCTTGAGAGTCCCTTGGACTGCAAGTAGATCTAAGCAGTCCATCCTAAAGGAGATCAGTCCTGGGTGTTCACTGGAAGGACTGATGTTGAAGCTGAAACTCCAGTACTTTGGCCACCTAATGTGAAGAGCTGACTCATTTGAAAAGACCATGATGCTGGGAAAGATTGAGGGCAAGAGGAGTAGGGGATGACAGAGGATGAGATGGTTGGATGGCATCACTGATTCAATGGACATGAGTTTGGGTAAATTCCAGGAGTTAGTAATGGACAGAGAGGCCTGGCATGCTGCAGTTCATGGGGTCGCAAAGAGTCGGACACAACTGAGCAACTGAACTGAACTGAAGACTTTGTACTAGCTTTATATATAAATTAAACAAGTATGCCCATAAGCATAAATATTTCCCCTACTTTCTACTGCAATTTTTATTATACTCAGGCTCAAATTATTTACTGTGTACCTCTTATATATTCTTATATAGTCACAGAAAAATAAATCTTATTTAGTTTCCAGGATTAATAAAGAGTTAAGTTACACATAGGCAAAACACATTTGAGGAACACAAGAAAATTTTTCATTAATTTCTGAATTATTCAGCAATATTTATTACACATTTAATTGCATTCCTGTCACCATGCTAGATGCTGTGGAAGAGCCAAACACAAGTAAGTCACAGCCCCTGCCTTCAGGGAGCCTGTACTGAGAGGAGAGAGAGAGAAGGAAATCCTCAAATGTCTGCAATGCAAGAAAAAAAAAAAAAAAAAACACAAAAGGAGTTTAGTAACAGAAAAGATGACTTCTGTCAGAGGTTCTGAGTAGGAGCTTCAGGGAGGAGATCGGGCAATGAACTGGGCCTCGAAGAATGGATAGACGTGAACATGCAGAAGTGGCGGGGTGGGTGGGTGGACAATGGTCATTCCAGACGCAGGGAATAACCTAGGTCAAGAGGGCTGGAGATGAGACTGGCATCTCCTTAAGCGCAGGGTATGCACTCTCCCTTGTTTGGTGTTGCATCTCAGGCCTCTGGCATGGTCATGACAGGTAATAGGCACTTAATACATGCTCATTGGAAGCTAAATGAGAAGGAAACTAAATTCAGGGCACGAATGAGTTTAATTTCAATGGGGAATAAGTTAAGTTTCAATGACCACCCAGCAGTGTAATCTGTCAAGACTATAGGATGAGATTGGGGGTTTGGAGAATGGGTCTAGCTGGCATGGGGAATAGCTAAGGAATAGGGATGTGGACCTGGCGGACCACATGCCCTAGACTGATGACTGTGGCCAAGAGGGAGAGTGAGAAGGGAAATGAGGGAGGGACAAAGGAGGGTTGAGGATCGAAACTCATTTACATCAAATACTGGAATAAAAGAAAGAAAAAGGACAGTCAGAAAGGAGGGAGAGTCGAAAGGAGCAAGAGTTTACTGCAGCTCAGACTCATATCAGGCCACGAGAGCTGAGATGGGACCCAGACTGAAAAATGTCAGGAACAGAATTTTACTAACTTAGCCTTTACGTTTACTGCTTTGATCAAAGGTTCTAGATATTTCAGAACAAATTAACATAAACAATAGGTATAGTTTTAACTTTTTATTTTAAAACCCTTTAATCTTGAAATTAAAAGTCTTCTGTAATCTCCAGGTATACCTCCACTTTTCCTGTAACTCAAGTTAAACTATAAAGTAAACCACACATTCAATTTGGTGTGATAAGAATCCCTCATCTCTCAACCCCAATGAATACCAACCTCAAATTGCTTGTCACTCTCTAGTAGGTTTAGGAAAAATACGATATATTATCTGAGTCAGTTATATAACCTCAATGAAGATGTGTTTATCTGGCTTCTGTATCTGCTGATATTCCAGCTAGTTGTCCTAGACATAAAACATAAGTGGACCCAATGCAAGATAATTTAACTCATTTTTATTAGTAGGATGCCTTCAATGACAATGGGGTGGCTGCAGGGAGAGGTGGAGGGCAAGGAAAGGGTGAAAGAAAAACCTGAAAAAGGGCTTGAAACAAGTAAAGTTCACAGCATCATTCACTTACTGAGGAAGAAGGATGCTTTAGGGAACAGTATGGAAATTCAATGCTGAGAGATAAAAATTAACAAAGTGATAGGTAAAGAGTAGAAGGAAAAGGTTACTTTTCCAATTAGCATTCAAGAACACAAAATGCTCCATGCTAAACATCTCTGGATTCTAAGAGTCACTGTTCTCCAATCTTGGATTGTCACCCGGTCCCTCACAAACTCTGCAGGAGAAGCCCGCTTCCTACTGAGATGTTCTTGTCCTGTGACCAGCTGCACTGCTTGGAGCCTAGAGCATCCCTTTGGTTGGCAATCCCCTACACCTGTCATCTGCCTCCACAGAGCTCACTTCTGTGCATGTTCAGCTCAGGAAAGTGAGGCTACAGGCACTGCCTCAGTGCTGACAGTCTGGAATCTATTCAGTGTCCTCACTGATGATCCCACCTGACAATGCTGGGGAGGAGGGTGGGAAGTGATTTTCTAGAAACTGCCCAAGAAGTCAAAAGCTCCATATATCATTGGACATAAGGAACCTGAGGTATTACTGACCATTTATTCCTGATTATTACCTGTTTAGTATGGACCTGGTGGTCCATACTAAATCACTGGTTAACTCCATCTGCTGCCTCTTATGCACTGTGCAGGCCTTCTTTATCTATTTACTTCATCACTAATCAGCATCAATTGTATACTCTGGAGTCTTGTGATGACTAGCAGCTATATAGTGGGTGAAATAAGCTCATTGACCCAGACGAAGTTAGCCTGAAAATATCTTTCTTTCTTTTGGGCTTATTTGCTACCAAAGGTTTTTCCTTTGAGGGATGATTTTCTTGTCATTTAATAAACCACAACCTAAAATCTATTGAAACTCAGCAAGCAACAGAGAAGAACAAAGAGAGAGAGAGAATAGAAAGAAAAAGAAATGAAGGGAGGAAGAAACAGAGGAGATAAAGCTAAGGAAGGAAATATTAAATTACTAAGGAAGAAAGAGCCAATCAAACCTGAAAGAAAGAGTACACAGACATCCAGAGACCAAAGTTTGGAGCTTGCTGTGTCCACAATGCCTGGACACATTGTATGAGACTTGCTAGTAAAAAAGAGAGAGAGAGACTTGCTAGTAAAAAAGAGAGAGAGAGACTTGCTAGTTGTTCATCTACAGTCACTCCCTTTCCATCTGCCTTTCTTTCTACACTTTCATCTGTGATGCACAGATTGTCTCTGCAAATCACATTTCAGAGGCTCTTTGGCCTGCTGGCCTTTTGTGAGTGTCTGCCAGTAGTGGGGACTAGAGGGAGGAGGAAGGTGGGAAGCAGAGCAAATGGTCTCCCTGCTTTCTGCTACTTCTGCAGCATAACCCCAGCTTCTATTAGCACATGGAGAACTAGCCTCATCATGCTCACTCATAAATATGACCAGTAGCTAGACAATGACCTCCCCTTGGAGGTCTCAGCACTGACTCATAAGGCTTCTTCTCTGAGTCTGGAGATCTGTCCTAGGACATAGTCATTGCTTCCTAAAATTATTACCCCAGTGATTCATTTTTCCAGTCCTCCAATTCTTTTTTTTTTCATTATTTTTTCTTTTTTTTAATATAAATTTATTTTAATTGGAGGTTAATTACTTTACAGTGTTGTATTGGTTTTTGCATACATCAACATGAATTCTTATGTAACAAATTTTCTTTATTAAATCCTTTCTGTTTAAATACTTTTTCTCATTAGGCCTTTTCTCCTCAATGACTCCCCTCTAACAGCACATATTGTGAATATCCCAACAACTGGGAAATTCTGAAAATTCACCTAACAACTGCCTGGCAGTCTAATGAAATGCTGTTTTTATTAAGAGAATACAAAAATGCTGAAAGAAATGTGACATAGTAAAAATGACTTTGTTGCACCACTCTGAAATCTGAAGTCTCATTGTGAGTTTGGAATATTTTCATGGTTGGATACCTTAAAAAAACAGCAATTAAATAAACTTTTAAATGGAAATAGGAAATTACTGAATGTATTATTTAATAGCACATTCTGAAACTACACTTAAGTACTTGAGTCATTGTCAAGGATGAGAGGAAAAAATAAGAATTAATTAATTAGAAATTTTAATCAAGTTTTACAAGGAAGAACAAATTTTTTAATTGAAGGTAAATGGAAACAATGGAAATCCCACAGGGGAGGGCCTTACCATTATCCCGTCACTGTCAATAATGGTGCTCAGCCTGTGTGCGATGGTTAGCACAGTACACTGTGCAAATTTCTCATGGATCTTTTTTTGTATTAACTCATCAGTGCTGGAATCAAAGAACTGCATTAGTTAAGTAAAGACAGGTAAAGCAGACTTAAGACTTAAAAATATCACACGATATTTTTCTGTTTTTAAAAATCAAGACATAGTTCTGCACTTAGAAACTAAGTATAAAAAATCTTTATTGTTGTTGTTTAGTTGCTAAGTTGTGTCTGACTCTTTTGAAACCTCATGGACTATAGCCCACCAGGCTCTTCTGTCCATGGGATCTCCCAGGCAAGAATACTGGAGTGGGTTGCCATTTCCTGCTCCAGGAAATCTTCACAACCCAGGGGAAAGTCTACTTGGAAACTTACTATTTTTCATAAAACAACGGAAAGTTGTCTTCCCGCCAAATTGCTTGAAACTATCAGGAGCTGGATTTACAAATCTAGCTCTCTCAGGATGCCTCATAACAACATTATTACCACGTTTTTGTTTCCTCTTCGGTTTTCTGGAATTAATGTTACCAGGAGATGTCTTTGAGGCAAATAGAAGACATAAAAAACATTTCTCAATCACTAAATATTTCCCATTTGCCATATTTAAAATTCAGACTCCAAGTTTCATGAATCTCAGTGCCATACCTTGGATCCACATGTGCTGTGGCTTCATCAATAATCAATATCTGATTCTTCCTGAGAACAGCCCTGGCAAGGCACACCAGTTGTTTTTGCCCAACACTTAAGTTCGATCCATATTCTACTAATTCAGTATCCATTTTATCAGGAAGCTCTTCGATGATTTCTTTAAGTTGCACCTGTGTATACAGAAAGAAGAATGGCATCTTCTTAAACAAACAACTACTGAAGTAGACAAGCCTCTTAGACATTAGAGCTTTGATGTCCTCAGGACTTCTTGTGTATCTTACATGTACAGCCAGGTGATGGGGAGAGCTCTTTCCAAAGAGTGTTCACTGAGGAAGATGGTGGAGTCAACTCAGGACAAAAAGGTCTCAGTGTCCCCCACACTTAGGGGACCTTCTAAGAAAGTTTCTCAAAAAACTAAGCTATTTCTCTCAGTACGATTTGAATAGAAAGGTTAAAAGGGCCCTATGGATGAGTCAAATTTCCCAAAAATAGATTTTGCAAAGGAGTTACTACACTAAAGTAAATTAAAAACATATATATATATTGAGTGTAGGAAGCATGGTTCTCTATCAGCACTTCACCATTTTGCAAGGTCCAAATGTCCAAAAAAAAAATAAACTCAAACAATGGCAAATTGTACCTCATGGATCAGTAAAGCTAGAGCTATTTTGGTGATGATTCTTTCTCATGTTTAATTCCATAATTGTGAACAAGTCAAGTGCATTTTCTTCAATGTTATAATTTTGAAAAGTTTTTTTCTTGAACTGAAATTTATTTACGTTTCAGGTGTACAGCAAAGTGAATCAGTTTTTTTTTTTTCCTTCAGATTATTTTCCACTGTAACTTACTATCAGTCAGTTCAGTTTAGTCACTCAGTCCTGTCTGACTCTTTGCCACCCCATGGACCACAGTGCACCAGGCTTCCATCATCAGTGTCCATCACCAACTCTCCAAGCTTGCTCAAACTCATGTCCATCAAGTTGGTGATGCCATCCAACCATCTCATCCTGTCGTCTCCTTCTCCTCCTGCCTTCATTCTTTCCCAGCATCAGGGTTTTTTCAAATGAGTCAGTTCTTCGCATCAGGTGGCCAAAGTATTGGAGTTTCAGCTTCAGCATCAGTCCTTCCAATGAACACTCAGGACTGATTTCCTTTAGGATGGACTAGTTGGATCTCCTTGCAGTCCAAGGGACTCTCAAGAGTCTTCTCCAACACCACAGTTCAAAAATATCAATTATTCAGGGCTCAGCTTTCTTTATGGTCCAACTCTCACATCCATACATGACTGCTGGAACAACCATAGCTTTGACTAGACAGATCTTTGTCAGCAAAGTAATGTCTCTGCTTTTTAATATGCCATCTAGGTTGGTCATAGCTTTTCTTCCAAGGAGCAAGCATCTTTTAATTTCATGGCTGAAGTCACCATCTGCAGTGATTTTGTAACCCAAAAAATAAAGTCTCTCACTGTTTCCATTGTTTCCACATCTATTTGTCATGAAGTAATGGGACCAGATGCCATGATCTTTGTTTTTTGAATGTTGAGTTTTAAGCCAACTCTTTCACTCTCCTTTTTCACTTTCATCAAAAGGTGCTTTAGTTCTTTGCTTTCTGCCATAAAGGTGGTGTCATCTGCATATCTGAGGGTATTGATATTTCTCTTGGCAATCTTGACTCCAGCTTGTGCTTCATCCAGCCCAGCACCTCACATGAGGTACTCTGCATGTGAGTAAATTAGCAGGGTGACAATATACAGTCTTGACATATTCCTTTCCCAATTTGGAACCAGTCCATTGTCCTGTGTCTGGGTCTGTCTGTTCCTTCTTTTTTTTTTTTTTAATATGGAACGCTTCACGAATTTGCGTGTCATCCTTGCGCAGGGACCGTGCTAATCTTCTCTGTATCGTTCCAATTTTTTTTTTTTTTTTTAGTATATGTGCTGCCGAAGCGAGCACTGTCTGTTCCTTCTTGACCTGCATACAGATTTCTCAGGAGGCAAGTCGCATGGTCTGGTATTACCACCTCTTTAAGAATTTTCCACAGTTTGCTTTGATCCACACAATCAAAGGCTCTGGCATAGTCAGTAAAGCAAAGGAAGACATTTTTCTGGAACTCTCTTACTTTTTCAATGATCCAACAGTTATTGGCAATTTGATCTGTGGTTCCTCTGCCTTTTTAAATCCAGCTTGAACATCTGGAAGTTCACAGTTCACTTACTGTTGAAGCTTGGTTTGGAGAATTTTAAGCATTACTTTGCTAGCGTGTGAGAGAGTGAAACTGTGGGGTACCTTGAACATTCTTTGGCATTGCTTTCTTTGGGACTGGAATGAAAACTGGCCTTTTCCAGTCCTGTGGCCACTACTGAGTTTTCCAAATTTGCTGGCATATTGAGTGCAACACTTTAACAGCATCATCTTTTAGGATTTGAAATAGCTCAAGTGGAATTCCATCACTTCCACTAACTTTGTTCGTAGTGATGCTTCCTAAGGCCCATTTAACTTCGTACTCCAGGATGTCTGGCTCTAGGTGAAGGATCACACTAACATGGTTATCTGCATCACTAAGCTCTTCTTTGTATAATTCTTCTGTGTATTCTTGCCACCTTTCCTTAATATCTTCTATTTCTGTTAGGTCCATACCTTTATTGTGCCCATCTCTGATGAAATGTTCCCTTTGTATCTCTAATTTTCTTGAAGAGATCTCTAGTCTTTCCCATTCTACTGTTTTCCTTTATTTCTTTTCATTTTTCACTAAGGAAGGCTTCCTTATCTTTCCTTGTTTTTCTTTGGAACTCTTCATTCAGATGAGTATATATTTCCTTTTCTTCTTTGCTTTTCACGTCTCTTCTTTTCTCAGCTATTTGTAAGGCCTCCTCAGGCAACAATTTTGCCTTTTTGCATTTCTTTCTATTGAGGATGGTTTTGGTCACTGCCTCCTGTATAATGTCATGAACCTCCATATGTAGTTCTTCAGGCACTCTATCAGATCTAGTCCCTTACTGTAAGGTACTGTAGTTCCCTGTGCTAATCAGTAAATCCTTGTTGCTTCTCTATTTTATGTATAGTAGTGTGTATCAGTGAATTTCATACTCCTGATTGATCCCTGTCTTTCCCCTTTGGTAACCATAAGTTTATTTGCTATGTCTGTGAGTCTGTTTCTTTTTACATATACATTATTTTTTTTTATTTTTTTTAATTTAATAAATAAAAATAATAAACCGAATATAGACTGATGATTCATTTCCCACATGATAGCACACATGTTTCAGTGTCATTCTCCCAAACCTTCCCCTCCTCTCCCTCTCCCTCTCCCTCAAAGTCCAAAAGTCCATTCCATGCATCTGTGTCTCTTTTGCTGTCTCGTATACAGGGTTATCATCACCATGTTTCTAGATTCCATAAATATGAGTTAGTATACTGTATTGGTGCTTTTCTTTCTGGCTAACTTCACTCTGTATAATTGGTTCCAATTTCATCCATCTCATTAGAACTGATTCAAATGTATTCTTTTTAATGGCTGAGTAATACTCCATTGTGTATATGTACCACAGCTTTCTTATCCACTCATCTGTTGATGGACATCTAGGTTGTTTCCACGTCCTGGCTATTATAAACAGTGCTGCTATGAACATTGGGGTACATGTGTCTCTTTCAATTCTTCTTTTTACTTATACATTAATTTGCTTTATTTTTTAGAATCCACATATAAGTGATATCACATAATATTTGTCTTTCTCTGACTTCACTTAGGATGATTTTCTAGGTCTATCCATGTTGCTGTGAATAGCAATATTTTATTGCTTTTTAGGTATGTATAACACTATATACATACATATACACATATATTTATATTTATTTATGTGCATATGTTGCCACATCTTCTTAAACCAATTGTCTGTTGACAGAAACTTGAGTTCCTTCTATATCTTGGATATTGTGAATAGTACAGCAATGAACCCTGGGGTACATGTTCTTTTCAAATTAGTATTTCCATTTTCTCCAGATATATACCCAGGAGTATAATTGCTGGATCATATGGTAGCTCTATTTTTAGTTTTTTTAGGAACCTCCATACTGTTTTCCACACACCAGTTTACATTCCCACCAACAGTGTGGTGTGGATTAAGTGGCTCAATGGTAAAAAAAAATCCAGCTGCCCATGAAGGAGATGAAAGAAATGAGGGTTTGATCCCTGAGTCAGGAAGATCCTCTGGAGAAGGAAATGACAACCCACTCCAGTATTCCTGCCTGGACAATCCTGTGGACAGAGGAGTCTGGCAGGCTACAGTTCATAGGGTTGCCAAGAGTCAAACATGACTGAGCACACACACACACACAGCAGTGTGTTGGAGTTCCTTTTTTCCCACATCTTCTCTAGCATTTATTACTTATAGACTTTTTGATGATAGCCATTCTGACTGGTATGAGTTTTTACCTGATTGTGGTTTTGATTTGCATTTCTCTAATAATTAATGATTAATAATGCTGAGCATCTTTTCATGTGTCTATTGGCCATCTGTATGTCTTTGAAGAATTTCATAAATGTTTTTCAGTGAAAACTCAGGAAAAACAAGACCACAACACAAGAAGTTATTTCCCCCAGTTATTACCCACTATGGGTATAGGTGGTATTTGTATTAATCTATCCTCATAAAATCAAAATTGTAAGATTAAAAGATCAACTTTTTAACTGCCAAAGATAATCTGAAACTATATTGAGTTGCAGGGGTCAATTCAATGAATATTTGTTTTGGAGAAATATTATAGATTAAGAACAAAATTCAGACTGTGCTTGAAATTAAAGGACAGAGAGTAAATACACCTCGAATTAAAGGACTAAAGATTGTTGAATGATGGCCAATTAGCAGATATACAGAATTACAAAGGCAAATTACAAAGCACCAGGGTGAGTGGGCAATGTTTTCATGATATCCTAAATGCTGGAGTACTTCCATGAATGTTATCCTGAATTGTGTTCCTTATGAAAGTCTAATCCATAGAAATGGGAATTCTGAGTAAGGATTAAATATGGTATTAGTATTTAGTGATAGCATGAAAGATATGCAAAATCTGAAGGATGAGATATGGATTAAGAGGCAAGTGGCTGCAATGAAAATTGTGAAATGGAAGTCAGCTTAACCACCCTTACCCCCTCCACCTCGTTACAAGGAAGAGGCCTTACTGAATAGTCTATGAAACATATTCCATAAATCTAAACTCAAGTGATAGGACTGATCAAGAGTGTAACACTGGGAAGACTTTCTCACTTTTCCTTCTGAGTTGACTTTGGTAATCCTTGTAAATGCAAACTGGTCTTTCTTAAGACTGACATCATGACTGTGAGGAAATAACCTCAAACCTACTGGTGACTCAGGTGATATCTCATCACTAATCTGGTTTTTTACTTTCCTTCACGTTGTCTACATATGCCTGACAAGGAATAAGCTGTTGTGAGGTGGAAATGTTTTCCAGAACACACGGTTTTCTGAGACTCTAATTTCATTTATGGATCAGGGATGGTTATGACAATGTTACAAACATGAAGACCTTTTGTACTGTAATCATATAATCAAGTTATAATTATTTTGAACGGAAAAAAGACAAAAGAGACAGTAGACAATAACTAGGAGTTACAACTGGAGAGTCTGAAAACATATCAGATAATAGTGTAATGCAGTGAAGTGAAGTGAAAGTTGCTCAGTCGTATCCAACTCTTTGAGACCCCATGGACTATAGTCCATGGAATTCTCCAGGCCAGAATACTGGAGTGGGTAAACTTTCCCTTCTCCAGAGGATCTTCCCAACACAGGGATCGAACCTAGGTCTCTCATATT
>SJYA01001659.1:0-24136 GCA_006410615.1 Neotragus moschatus
TTTTTGTTTTTCCCAGAGTTAATAGTTGCTTTGTTTTCTGCATTTGCCTGGTTTTCTATGATTCCTTACCACTTCAGCCTCAAACTTGCCAACAAACTATTAAAAATCCTTCCCAGTGTGGTCGAATTTACCAGGGAATCCAGCTGTTTTTCCTCCCCTGGACACAGTCCTCCTGCGGCCTTCCACGGTACTGCCATAGTTCAGGGTGACTTTCCTCAAGGTCTTCCTGGTATTCAGCTGTCATCCTGATACACTTCGTTCCCATCATTCTAGGTTTTCCCCTGGTCTTTCTGTTGCATCTCGTTTCCCATATCCCATGCTCTCATCTTTCTTAGGTTTCTCCCTTGTTTAGCTGTAGCATGTCTTCCAGTAGCCTCCTGAAAAGAAATGCAGAGAAGCTAATATTTTTTTAAAAATTCTTGCACATCTGCAAATTTGATCATTTTTCAGTTAATTGATAACCAGGTAAGATTTAGAATTCTTGGTTGAAAAGTGTGTTCCCTTGGAATACATTAGTCTTTGTTCCATGTTTTCTAGCTTCCAGAGTTGATTTTTGGGAAGTTCAATTCTCTTCTGGTCCCCAGTTCTTTGTATGCAGCTTTCTTCCTTTCTGGAAGCTGTGAGGGTCTCTCTTTATTTTTTATGTTCTAAAATTTCACAGTAACACGCCTAGTTGAGAGTCTGTTTTTCATTGGGATGGGGTGTTTCCTCTCAGTCTATAAGTTCCTGTCCTGCGATTCTGGGGAATTTTCCTGTATTATTTCTTTGATCATGCTCTTTTCTCTCTTCTCTTTTTCTAGAACACCTTTTGGCATCATTCTAGGTGTCTTGCACTGATGTTATTTATTCTCTATTTCTTGATCTCTGATTAGTTGTATGTTGGATCTCCTGGGTTGATCCTCTGATTTTCTCATTATCTTATTTTCTATTTGAAAGAAATTCTTTGTATCTTTTATTCAAATTTCTGGGTTTAATCTTAACTTTCCCTTCTAACCCTTTCATGTTCTCTCAATATTCCCTTTAAAAATACACACATAACATTCTAATCTTATAGCTGCAATACCATCTCTTATCTTTCAGAGAAAATTATTTATAGGTGTTTATTTAAATGTTTCCCTGACCCCTGTGCTCTCTCTTTCTCCTAGTTGCCTTTTCCTCTTCTCCCGAATCTTTTGTCTCTTGTCTTTCCTTCTAGAGTTGGCTACAAATATTTGGTGAGAGATGACTCACTCAACATATTTCAAAGTGTTGTTTAAAGAGCTGAGTGGACGCTCTTTACACACAGGTAGGGGTCACCCAAGGGTCATTAGGCTGACACTGTTTCACTGGAGGGACTTGGAGGGTCTCTGTAGACCTGTTCCTTTATGCCAAGCACTTGCCCCAGGGGGGAAAAAAAAATTCCAGCTTCCTGATCTGAAGGGAGAAGGAGGCATGGAGACAGCCCTCCGTCCAGCTGCCAGCATCCTATGCACGACCTGGGGAGATAGAGATCCGGGCCTCCTCTTGGCTGAGTTAATGCCCCAGGTCCAAAGTCTCCCTGTCACCTTCTGAGAGGGTGAGGAGCTTGTCTTCAGCAGTGGCAGGAGGTGTGGTTGGTCTTCTGGCTGAATGAGGCTCCTCCCACTCTCTCATGTTCCTCCCTCCCAGCCCCCTTTAGAAGCAGCCAGCTTCCCACCCCTGAGCCCATCCCAGGCCTGTGGGGCTACTTGGTTTGCTCCTAGTTCCCCTCACCCCATCCTATAGGCTCTACTTTCAGTTTTGCCTGTTCTGCAAGTCAATTACCGGTATCCACCTTCTTCCTAGCTTCCAAAATTCGGTTAATAGACCTGGTCTGCTTTTGTCTTCTCTCCTGTTCTCTTTGTCTATGAAGTCATCCATCTTTAAATTCTATGTAAGCCCATGTTGGTTAGGTTTCAGGAGTGAATGGGAATCAACACATTTTCTACCACCACCCACTTTATTTATCTTTCTCTGCGACCATTTCCTTCGCTTGCGCCATCTCTTTCTCTGGCATGCTAAGTTCCTTCCTGCCCCTGGGCCTTTGCACATGCTGTTCCCCTCCTGGAGCACTCTGCTCCTCTCTCGCCAGCTCATTCGCTGGCTAACTGTGACTGAGCAAACCTGTCTCAGCTTAAAAGTCACCCCCACAGAGGGACTTCCCCAACCCCAGGCCTTCTAGCTACTTCAAGCAGCTCTAGGGGCTTCTCCTGCACAAACCAGAGCTGCTTCCTCTGGGTCTTCTGTGACCTCCCCCCTCCATACCCTGCCCAGACTCCAGAGATTTTCAGAAAGAGGGAGAAAAGAAAGGAGAACTTCCTTCCAGAGCCCCCTCCAGCCCGGCCGCAGCCTCATCCTCCCTCTGACCATATGCCCGCTGCCCTGAGGGGCTTAGCTGGTCTCTGGGATCCCTCCAAGCTGCTGGTCAAGAGCCAAGGTCACCTGACACACACATCCCTTTGCTCTCTCGGCCTGCCCCTCATCAGGGACTTCTTACTGCCTGCTTGCTTTCTCTGCTCTGTTATTCAGGGTCTGTGTCTCCGTGGCTCTCTGGGTCTCCATCTCAATGTCTCTCTGGGTCTCTCTCTCAGTGTCTGTCTGTCCCTTTCCTGCTCTGGCCCTTCTCTCTCCACCACGCTCTCTCCCCTGCCCCTCCACCTTTTCTTCTCCCATCTTCTCTCCCTGTGTCTCTTCCTGTCCACCCACCTCATTTCCCCTTTGTCTTTCTGCACATCCCTCCTGCGCTCTCTCTGGCTCCCACTCTGAGAACTCCCCCTCTCCCTGGCACCCACACACTCAGAGGGCTCTTCGGGGTCCCTGCCCTGCCTGTCTTTGGGTGCCTGGGTGGTAGGGGCCTTCCTGCGGTGGGCCCCAGGTGTGGTGGCCTTCCTGGTGGCCGGCCGGATCGCCAGCTGTCTAACACTCTTGTAAGGTTACTATTTATCTAGTGCAACGAAAGTTGGCACACACATCTGGCGCCTGGTACTTAGTGCAATTATTTATGATTTCCACCAAGATTTAAAAGCTCATCGCCGGCCTTGTAATGCGGTAACTGATTGCGCTGCTAATGTAATTAAGAAAAGATTATGATGTCCACGTGGCGTACCAGATGGTGGCATTCATAGTAATCGGCGTGCACAACTGGCAGACAACTGCACAAGGGCAGCCGAGCAGAGGCAGCTGGAGACCAGCATCTTCCTCCAGCCACTTGGAGGGGAGGGGAGGCTGCTGGGGGTGCTGGTCAGTGCAGGGTGGGGAGGGGAGAAGGAGGGGCGAGGAGGACTGGAGGTACAAGGAGGGGTCCGTCTCCCCTGATCTGCTCCCTGAAGTTGGTCTCTTTGCCACTACTACCCCCCACCCCCTGAAACACACATACGCTGAAAAGTTTTACTTGTATATGGACAGGCACACACAAACAGAAAAACACACTCAGACTGCCATAAGTAGGGGATTCTCTCCTTCCTTTATTCAAAACTTTTGACTAAGCGACTCCTGCTAAGTCCTGGGACTGTTTTCATGAAGCAGACATGACATCCTTCCTTGCAGCGCTCAACAGACTTAGAGTAGGGATAAATATCCATCAAAGAACCACAGGAATTAGACATGAAATTGAGTAGAGCTCTGTGTTACTAGCCAGAGGCTGGGGGTGTGATGAGGGCTTCCCCAGGGCATTTGACCTGGTCCAGGGGGCCCAGGGAAAGCTTCTCCGAGGAAGTGACAACGCACCGTATTTATGACAAAGACGGCACTATAAGCCAGTGGGAAGGAGGAGGTCTTTTCTATAAATGGTGCTGGGCCAATTCAATCTTCATATGAGAAGAAGCGTATCTCAACTCCTACCTCACATTATACACAAAAATCAGTTCCAGACTATTTGCAGAGCTAAATGCAAAAGGTAAAAACAGCACAGCTTTTCGAGGAAAACCTTGGAACAGGCAAATATGTCTTCAACAGGAGACAAAAAGGCTAACTAAAGAAGACAAGAATGATAAGTTGAACATATTAAACCCGAGAAATTCTGTTCCTAGAAAATACCAGCAGGAAAGTGCCAAGCTAACTAAAAGACAGGGAGGAGACAGCCACAATTCACATATTTCACAAAGAACCTGGATTTAGAATATGTGTTTTTCAATGCCTACCGATCAATAGGAAAACAAAACAGGCAACCCCACTTTTTTTTTTTTTTTAGATTGCAACAGACTCCTTGCAAATAAAGATGTTCAAAAGGCCAGAAAACACATGACAAGGTGCTCAACTCCATTAGTCAGCAGGGAAACACAAGCTAAAATTAGGAAAGGCTAAAATTAAGGAGACAAAGTATCAAGTATGGAGGCTGTTGTCAAGAACAGGAAGTCTCATGCACTGCGGGGAGGACATAGATTGGTGCTTTGGCGGATGGTTGGTTATTATCCGATGAAAGCAGTACATCCTTGAAACGGAGCAGGGCCCTATGGCCCTTGCCCCCCAGCCGTGTCCTCTGCCTGCCTTTTGCCTGGGAAAACTTTAGCCAAAGAATAAGTTTAATCAGAGAAGGGAGAAATGGGGAAACAAGGAAGAGTCAAAGGAGACTAACAAACAATGACGCAGCCTTACGCACAATCAAGGGCCTCCAGTTCCTTCTCAGGGGCTATAGGCTATATCCTGAGCCATATCCTGGGTGCTGTCTTACCCCAAAACACCAAGTGGGGAAGTTGACTACACGATGGCCAGACTGCACCCAGGACATGAGCCGCCACAATTCCAAGAACTGACCTCAAAGAAAGGGGAACAAATGGACCCTGGAACTGAAGATTAACTGCACCTAAGACATTCGTGATGGTCAGACCACTCGTAACCAATCTGAAGGTGACTGTCAGAGACGACTGTGCTGTTCCCGCGTGTAACTCCCCCTCCCCAAGTCTGTCTGTAAAAGCTCTCACCCCTTGCTTGTCGGCCTTTGGACATATGTCCACCTTCCTCCCCTCCCAGCTGCGGCATCTGAAACAAAGCAAGCTTTGCTTTCCACCAACCTGGCCTGTTTGTTGGCTTTTGAGCAGCGAGCAGCTGGACTGCACACACATACTGTTTTGATGGCATTCTCACCAGTGACCCAGCAGTTCCACTTTGGGATGTACAGATTACACCACACTAAATGTTGTGGGTTTTTTTTTTTTTTTTTTTTTTTTACTAAATGTTCCCCAAAGACTTACTGCATTGTTCATTGCTGCACCACCCATAAGAGTCCAAGCCTCAAAACTGCCGAAATGCCTGTAAATAGCAGAATGGATACAATTATCAAAATAGATAAATTTGGTGTATTTTTACGTTGAGATACTATACAAAAAGGCAAATAAATGAGTGACTAATACACTAGATGTGGATGAATCTCACAGATATGGGTGAAAGCAGACAGAACAAAGGCACAGATGCTAAGGACTTCCCTGGTGGTTCAGGGGCAAAGACTCCCCAGTCCCAGTGCAGGGGACCTGGGCTCGATCCCTGGTCAGGGGGCTAGATCCCACATGCCGCAACTAAAGATCCCGTGTCCCACAGCTGAGACCCAGTGCAGCCAAATGAATAAATTAAAAGAAAATGCTTTTTCTTCAAGATGGTGGATTGAGCATGTGCGTTTATCTCTTCTTTTTCTCCTGAGACGCCACCAAGAGGAGTGGAAAGAGGCAAAAAGGATATTCACTTACAGAGATGAAAGGAGCCAGGAGAAGAGAGATCCTGGGCTAAACCTTTCACTGAATTTCTGGAAGCCAAAAGGTAGGTGGGGAAGAGATAGGCTCTCGGGAGGAACTATGGTTTCAATGCAACGCAGAGGCTCTCCTTCCAAAACAGTTTAATCCCACACAACCTGGGAGGAGCCTGGTCTCAAAGACATGCATGCGGAGGAAGGTGGGAGGCTTACACCAAGGAGGTTCACTGAAAGCTGGCGGGACAGGCTATCGGTTTCTCTACCTTCCTGCCCTGCTCCTGCACACACACAGGGCACAGAATAAAGACTGTCAGGTAACAAAGACTCAAGAAATTAAGCACTGAATCACTCAAATGAAAAAGTCTGTAGAATTAAAAGATGACTGCAATGAAATCTCCCAGAACATAAGACTGAAGAAAAAGAGGCAGGAAATATGGGAAGAAAATAGGGAAAATAAAGGATTTGTTTAAGGGTTTCAATAACTGACTAATGGTAGTTTTGGGGGAAAAAAAATAGTTTCCAAAAGTGGGTGGAAGAAAGAATTAACAAAGAAATAATACAAGAAATTTTCCTACAGATGAAGAACCTGAGTATACGGAATAGACAGGCCCACTGAATGCTTGATGAAAATGAATGCATTGAGACCCACTTATAGGGGCTTCCCTGGTGGTCCAGTGGCTAAGACTCTGAGCTCCCAACACAGGGGGCCCAGGTTTGATCCCTGGTCAGGGAACTAGATCCCACGTGCTGCAACTAAAAAGTTCAAATGCCACAACTAAAGATCCGCATGTTGCAACTAAGACCTGACGAGCCAAATATATATTTTTTAAAAGATCCATATATAGACACATTGTCTGGAAATGTCATGGAACCACAAATAGAAGCTATTAAAAGCTTCGAGAAGCAAAAATACATGCTGCCTAGAAAGGGCTGAGTACCAAAATGGCATCAGATTTTCTCCTAGCAACATTAAGTGCAATATTTCCAATATCAAAATTTTGAGGGAAATGACTTTTGACTAAGCATTTGTATGCCCAGCCAAACCACTGGTCAATGGGAAGTTAAAAGAAAGATTGTCTCGGAAAGTTTACCTCCAACGCACCCTTTTTAAAGGAAACTACTTGAACATGTGCTCCAGTAAAATAGCAGAATAAATCAAGGAAAAGGAATACATAGTGTCTAAGAAAGGTGGGACCAACTCAGAAAGACAGTGGAGAAATTCCAGCAGAGAAGCAGTACAGCAATCCACACTGAAGATGGAATCTTCTGGAAAGGGATACTCCAGGGAGCAGCAAAACACAAAACTGGACAGGGTGGCCGAAAACAGTGAAAATACAGCCGTGGCAAACAGCACTAGTGGGAAGGGCAGGTGGAGTTTCTTGGAGGAGGAAATGGTATTCAAAAAAAGAAAATGCTTCTAAGAATAATATACTACTTGACTCTGCAGTGAACAGCATTTCCGTTGTGTTTTCTGTGAGCTAAACCCTCACCTATCACAGCAGGAATTCAATGAATGTCTAAGATTTATAAGAAACAGAAATGGAAGCGTATTATTGGAAAGCATCAGGGCTGCTGTTAAGAATAGCTACAGGAGCTGAAATTCTGCCCTGAGATGAGGGCTAGGGGATCAGGGTATAGAGACGGTGGAGAGCCATTGTTTTAAACCACAGCATATAACACTTGAGTATCATTTTTTTAAATTGCTGTTTCACTCTGGTTGCAGGGTGGAAAGCTGATTGGGGGAGGTCAAATGCAGGGAGACTGCTTAGAATAGTGCAGCGGCACAGGCCGAAACAAAGGTTTATTGGACTGGATCGGTGGCAGTGGGAGTGGGGAGGAGATGACGGATGGAAAACTCTATTAGGTCACATTGACAGAACTTGCAGGGTGTTCAATAAAAGAGTGAGAAGGACAGGAATGACACCTGGTTTCATGCGTCTATATTTGAGTGGACAGCGGAGCCATCTGCTGAGAATCCTGGCCAAGAACTAGGTCATTAGGAGAGTGCAGTGAGTTCAGTTGGACACCTGTTGAATCCGAGGTGCTTTCGGGCCATTGAAGAGATGTTAGGTGGACAGTTGTAAACATATCTCTGAGCTCAGGTCAAATATCCAGGGATAGGCAGTGACTGAAGCTGTTAGTACAGATAAAACCTTTGGGGGAGACAGTAAGGTCCAGTTACACTGGAGGGATTGTGTAAACAAGAGAGAAGTAACTGATGGTGTAAGGTTGACATGAAGTCTCTGGCTAGATACATCTAGCCCAGAAGACACAGATATATCAGCATGGGCACCATGTCCTTACAGGCTCATAATAACTCCGAGGCTCAAAATTGCCTCGTTTGTTGTTTAGACACTAAGTCATGTCTGACTCTTTTGCAACCCCATGGACTGTGGCCCCCTAGGCTCCTCTGTCCATGGGATTTCCCAGCAAGAAATACTGGAGTGAGTTACCATTTCCTTTTCCAGGGGATCTTCCTGAACCCACATCTCCTGAAGTGGCAGATGGATTCTTTACCACTGAGCCACCAGAGAAGGGAGCCCAGATTACCCCTTATTTCACATTGAAGTCAGAGAGTTCAAGTTCCTATCTAACAGGCTGTACGGTGTCTCCCCCAGTATTTCCAGGGGGGTCCAGGCAGATTCTCCTGGGCTGATATGCACTGAAGCCACCTTCACCAGTATTCCCAGCCCTTGTGACTCTGACCTCCAACTTTGGCCATTCACACCCATTTCTATCCTGTTATTTCCCCCAAACAAAAGTTATTGTATAAGCAGACTTACTGAAGGTTTGGAGCAATGAGGACAGTTACAGCACATAGCAGGGAGCAAATGGAAGCTCAGGACTGGACACCACCATTTCTAGAAGACCAGCAGCCATATCTCACCATAGGGAATTTGCACTGGCCACAACCTTCTGTGGAGTCCCTGCCTTGGTCCCTGTTGGGGGTCCTCTTCCCACTCACCAGCCTTTCCTTCCACCTCCCTTTGGTTTCTCTCTGTGCTTCTCACCCCCTGCCTCCCAGGCTGCCCCTAGAAGTTCTGGTGGGAAATTCAGCTCTCTGTTGCAGGCTTTGCCTTCCAGGGCTTGCCAGGCCACTTACAACACCTAAGGGAGCTAACAGTATACTTTTCAAAGCAAAGAACCTTCTCCCCCGAGATGAATTACGTGAATCCCCTACAATGGTAAACTGACTGCCTGCTGTTCAGTCTTTAAAAATCTCGACCTCACACACACTCACATGCAGAGANGGCCACTTACAACACCTAAGGGAGCTAACAGTATACTTTTCAAAGCAAAGAACCTTCTCCCCCGAGATGAATTACGTGAATCCCCTACAATGGTAAACTGACTGCCTGCTGTTCAGTCTTTAAAAATCTCGACCTCACACACACTCACATGCAGAGAGGCAGACAGACTTTGACGTTCATTCACATATACACATGCTTATGCGCTCACCAATGAGCATACACTCATATGGATGCGAGCACACACTTACAACTGCAGGTCCACACTGTGTGCACACACACTTTCATACAGGCTTGGACATGCAGATGCACTCAAGGCTTTTAACAGCACCCAGCGGTGAAGTCTGAAGCCTTCCCTCAGGTTAATCCCACCCTGTGTGTGTGGGCATGTGTCTGTGTGTACATGGGTCTGCCCTTTGCTGCCATGGTCATTGAGCTGTCCTAAGGGAATGTTCTGTTCTTGGACGGGTGCCTGGCACCTGGGAAAGAGCCATCTCCTTTGACCAGAAACTAGAAAACTGAACTGATGAGCCCAAGAGTACTGGAACTGGGTTCTGAAGCAAGACCTTGTCATAATATCACCAAGGCGGTCCCCATCTTGAGCACATAGCCAGGAATTGGTGGCTATGGTGGGTAGAAAAAAACGGTCCCCCCATAATGTCCACATCTAAACCCTGTGAATGTGTTGCAGAAAACCTGGGCAATCCCTGGGTCGGGAAGATCCCCTGAATAAGGAAATGGCCACCCATTCCAGTACACTTACCTGGGAAGTCCCATGGACAGAGGAGCCTGGTGGGCTACAGTCCATGGGGTCACAAAGAGTTGGACACAACTTAATGACTAAACAACAATGTGTAAATCAGGGATTGTAGGCCAGTGGGGGGAGAGTGCATTTTTATTTATAACAGGAAATACAGAGTCTATTTAAAAGGAAGAGAATCATCTTTTATTATGTAAAATTTAATTTCATCCAGCTAATTTTTAAATTTTAGATATTATATGCCTTGGTTCTAGAATCCTCATTTGCTTATTCTGATAGTTTATTTCTCTGCTGAGGTATTCTGTTTAACCCTTCATTCCTAGCATATTTCCCTTCATGTCCTTGAACATAGTTATCATAGCTGCTTTAAAATTCTTGTCTCTAAATCCCAAGATCTGGCTCGCCTTGAGATTGGTCTCCATGATTGCCTTTTCTCTTGAATATGGTTCACATTTTCCTATTTCCTTCTATGTCTGGTAATTTTGGATTATATCCTGTTACTATATTAGTGACTCTGGGTTCTTTTATATTGCTCTGAAAGAGTGTTGTTTTTCTATTTCACCAGGCAGTTCACTTAACTGAACTCAAACTCCAAACTCTGAAATCTGTTCAGTTATTTTAGCCACAATCAGACTTCTAGGAATTTCCCCACTGAGTTCATAGTTTAAAAAAAAACACTCCGAGGCGTGGATGAAGTTTATAAGCAGAATCAGAACACCCTCTCCATGAATTTCTCTTTCTGGGATTTCTTCCTTCACCTTCCAATTACCATGGAAGCCCTCAGTTTTGTTCTTTGATCCCTCCTCAAGTTAAAAAAAATAATAAATAAGACCCTGATGCTGGGAAAAATTGAAAGCAGAAGGAGGAGAGGGCAGCAGTAGATGAGATGGTTGGTTGGTAGCACTGTTTCAGTGGACACGAACTTGAGCAAACTCCAGAAGACGGTGAGGGACAGGGAAGCCCGGCGTGCTGCAGTCCATGGGGTCACAGAGTCAGACACGACTTGGCGACTGCACAACACAAGTAAAAGTGTGGATCTCTATCCCAGTTTTAGCCAACTCACATGGCACCACCTGGGGCCTGCTCTTAGGCACAAAAGTGTTACAGTGAGAAGTTCACTTACTGTTGTCCCTTTCTTTCAAGTGTCGGACTCTCCAGTTTCTGCCAGACTTTGATTGTTTTCAGTGCCTTTACGTAGCCTTTTAAATATTTTGCCCAGAATTTATCATCGTTGTCTGTCAGATTATCTTTTATAGAGTATTCTGTCATTATCAGATGTGAAGCTTTCTGACCACATAAAATTTAAACTACTTTAGATGGATAAAGATACTCATGAACAAAGTTAAAAGACACACACTAAGTTGGAAAGAATATATTTACTGTGTCCATGACAGAGTTAATTTCTAGTTCTTACAAATTGGTAAGAAAAAGACAAAGCAGCCAGTAGAAAAATGTTCCCAGGGTATGAATAGGCTCAGAGAAAAGTAAACCCAAATGGCCAATAAACATGTGACTGAATCTCCCAATACTCAGGAAAATGCAAATTAAAGTAACTTCTCACCCATCAGATTGGCAAAAATTCAAAAGGATGTTACATCTACTACTGATGGGAGTGCGAGGAGAAGTATGTTTGCTTATGTAACTGGTGAAAAAGAGAATTAGTATTGTCTTTTTGGAAAGCAATATGAAAAATATTTTTTAAAAACATCATGTCCTTCAACCCAGCGAGTGGGATCCCACTCGTAAGAATTTGTCTCATGGAAATAAAACAGTGCATTCATACATAGGAACATATAAAGGTGTTTAGTGTTGCAATATTTGTCGTGGCCAAAGAACCAAAAAGAGTCCATCAAGGGGAGAGTGTCTAAATCAAAACACTTCATTCCATGGAGTAAAGATGTTGCCATTAAAAAGAATGAATTTACTTGTAAGGGTTTCCACAATATTATTAATTCAGAAATTCAAGAAGTATACGTAATATGATCCATTTTATCAAACAATCATGATCAAGACTGGCAATCCCTATATATGTATATAGCTATGGCGTGCTAACTCGCTTTAGTCATATCCAACTCTTTGTGACCCTATGGACTGTAGCCAGGCTCCTCTGTCCATGGGATTCTCCAGGCGAGAGTACTAAAGTGGGTTGCCGTGCCCTCTTCCAGGGGATCTTCCTGACCCAGGGATTTAAACTGCATCTCTTGAATCTCCTGCACTGGCAGGTGGGTTCTTTACCACTAGTGCCACCTGGGAAGCCCAGTATAACTATATGAGCATTTAAAAAGAATATGGAAGGGGGACTTCCCCTGTGGTCCTGTGGTTATGACTCCATGAGTCCTATGCAGGGGCCACAGCTTTGATCCCTAGCTGGGGAGCTAAGATCCCACATGCCAACAGGCAGGGCAAAAAAGAAGAGAGAGAGAGAGAAAAAATATGGAAAGATTAACACCAGATTTTAACGTAGGTTGTTGAAATGTTAGGGAAGGAGTAAATTTTACAAGAATCAAAAGGAAAACTTTTAAGTTGACTTTCTAAAATAATATGCAATTCAAAGCAAACATTTTGCAACTTAATCTCAGAGACAATAGGTATTTTTACTGTAATAGATCTCGTCTCTCATCATTACCACCATAATTATCAAAATATTATTACTAGATGTGTTTCTTTAAATAAGCCTTTTATAATTTCCAATAACTTCTCACATTTTTGCTTGATTATAATAAGTGAGGTATATTGTTTAAAAATAAAGGAGACAAGCAAATTTGAATATGGATTGCATATTAAAACTGTTAATTTTGTGAGCTGGGATAATGACATGGTTGGCACATACTCTTTCAACTGGCAATGCATAATGAAGTATTTATGTATGAAATGAGATAATGTCTGAAATTTGCCTACAAGATTGGAAAAATATGGATAATTCTTGAAGCTGGATAATAGGTTGATGAGAATTTATTATACTTTTTCTCTTCTGTATGCTTTAGATTTTTCATAATAAACATTTTTTAAATGTCTCAAAAATGCCTGTGTAAAAAACATGTATGATACATTTATGTACAAACATACATATGAAAGAATAATGGTAAGGTATCTGAGGCACAACCATCAAAATGTGAATGGTGAGGTTTCAAGGATTATAATTTGTTCTTTATACCTTTACATTTAAAAAATTCTTTTAATCATACGAGAGAAATTAAAGCTGTTCTGATCACAAATAAAGGATTTTAAACTATAGAAATTGACTTCTTCCTGAGGTGATGTTATCCAGCCCACAGCTACCTATATCCATCTCTAATGGATTGAATTTCCATCTCATCTCTAATCATGGTCGTAAACTACAACTTCATAGACCAGGACTGCCTACTCAACAATTTCATCGGTATAGGGATTTCGAGCTGGACAGAGCCTGTGTGGATGGCTTCATTCTCTCCCTTCCCAAGGGCTCTTGCACCAGTCTTTCCTATCACAGTGAATGCTAACACCATTTAACAGGTTGCTGTTGCTGATGTTTAATCGCTAAATCATGTCTGACTCTTGGCGACCCTGTGGGCTGCAACACGCTAGGCCTCCCTGTCCTGGAGTTCACCCAAGTTCATGTCCATTGAATCGATGATGCCATCCAACCATCTCATCCTCTGCCACGCTCTTCTCTTCACGCTTTTTGCCTTCAATCTTTCCCAGCATCAGGGTCTTTTCTAATGAGATGGAAAAAGTTTTGGAGCCTCAGCTTCAGCCTCAATCCTTCCAATAAACATTCAGGGTCGATTTCCCTTAGGATTGACTGGTTTGATCTCTTTGCTGTTCAAGGGACTCTCAAGAATTTTCTCCAGCAAATTAATCTGTTGGATGATACTTTGAAATTATGTGAATATTCTATGTTAAGATTTTATCCATTGGTTTTTAGCATCCATTAGTGAGCCTTGCTTGAGTCAACAATTATATTGGTAATTGCAAAGCGGTGATTTTTCTAATTTTATTATTTCCTCTATTTTCTAACTATTCTATGAAGTGAAGTGAAAGTCACTCAGTGGTGTCCGACTCTTTGCAACCCCAAGGACTACACGGTCCATGGAATTCTCCAGGCCAGAATACTGGAATGGGTAGCCTTTACCTTCTCCAGGGCATCTTCCCAACCCAGGAATTAAACCCAGGTCTCCTGCATTGCAGGTAGATTCTTTACCAGCTGAGCCACAAGGGAACCCTAATTGTTCTATCAAGAACTTTTTTTTCCTGTCTTAGCCTTGAGTACTGGTATAAATGCATGGGTTATTCAATTCAAAGTGCTCTCATTACTGTCATTCTTTTTTATGCTCAAATTCTTCAGAATTGGGCCAACTCCATCAAGCCATCTTCCATATCCTTTTGACATGTCCCCACCAGTCTTGCAAGATACCCTTGTTTTCTGGCACAACAGATTAGAGATAATTGGAGAAATTAAAACATAAACTTTGTATTGGAAATTATTTTATCAGTGTTAAACTCTGAGGTGTAATCATGGTGTTAGAGTTACGTAGGAGAATGTCCTTGCTCTTAGAAGATATTCTAATGTCTCTCAGGGTGAAATGTGATGTTTGCAAGTGGTTCTCAAATGCAGGAAGAGAGGAGTAAACAAATGTTGCAAAAAATTAACCATTCGTGAAGCTAGCTCATAAAATCTATATCTTTCTTTCAACTTTTTTTGTGGGGTTGAACTTTTTCAAAATAACAGCTGTGGGAGAGATTGTCCTGTAGCCAGGTTCTGGTCAAGCCCTTCCTGATTTCCATGCTGTTCCTGCCCCTAGAGTTACTCACCTGCACTCCTACTGGTCCCGGCTTCTCCCCTCCCTCTGAGGTCCTTGCTCACGGAGCTGCCAAAGTGAGTGTCTCAAGACTTAAGTCAGAACTTGTCATTCCCTTGCCCGAAGCTCTCCTTGATTCCTGAAATAAAAACCACATTCCACACCAAGATCTTGAAGGCCTTCTATGGTATGGCCCTACCTGCTGGCTTTCCTCACCTCTCGCACCTTGCTCACTCACTCTCCTCCAGCTTAAGGTCATCCACACATATGTTCCCTCTGTCTGAACACTCTTTCCTCAGATTTTCACATTTTCTTTTTCTCATCATTCACGCTTCTGCTCACACTTTTGTCCTCTCTAAAAGCCCCATCTGCCCACTCTTATTCAATAGCTTCCCCATTCCCACCCAAACTCTGTCCTTGACCCAACCTAATTTTCTGCTTGGTGCTTATTCAAACAAGCTCCCAAAGCAGAAACTTTCTCTATTCAGAGTTGTATCCTTTGTACTGNCTTTTTCTCATCATTCACGCTTCTGCTCACACTTTTGTCCTCTCTAAAAGCCCCATCTGCCCACTCTTATTCAATAGCTTCCCCATTCCCACCCAAACTCTGTCCTTGACCCAACCTAATTTTCTGCTTGGTGCTTATTCAAACAAGCTCCCAAAGCAGAAACTTTCTCTATTCAGAGTTGTATCCTTTGTACTGAGAACAAAGCTTAGCACATAGTAGGTACACAATTCTTATGGAATAAAACAGTGTAGTCATTCACTGATATAGGTACATGTACACAGACATGCTGGTACCCCCAACAGCACACTCACACAAATGCTTACTAGGTACACGTAGAGAAGGAGCCACAGAGAAACGCTATGAGCAGACGTGCAGTTACACAGGTCCCACAGACACAAACACACATGCACAGTCGTACAGACGTACAAAGACACTCACACAATAACCCACACTTATCTTTAGACCTTTATCCCCTGCTCCGTATACATTCAAACACTGACCCGCACAGGCACAAACAGGCTCACACAACCACACACATGCACAGAGACACAGACATTTAGGCATGGGAGCATAAGTGAACACCTGCACGCACTCCTGTGTGTATATGTGTGCACGCACACACCGTGCCTTAGCCCGACCAGGCCTTTCTTGTTCTTGCTAAGCCCGGCCTGGGAGTGCCACAAACCTCCTGGCGAAGCTCCCCTCCCAGGACAGAGGATCTGAGAGGGGGTGGAGGCTGCTGAAGAGGTGCCCCCTGATTTACGGCTGCTCCAAGGCCGCCATGTGGAGCAGCAATGTCACCAAGGCCATTAGCTGTCTGGGCAGAGCTGTAAACCACGCCTGGCTCAGTGCCCTGTGCTCCAGCAGCACTTGCTTCTGCAGTCACCTGTCTCTCTGGGCAGCACCCGGATACCAGAGGCAGCAGCCTTTCATAGCCACACACACAGAAAACCAGGGCAGCAAGGAGAGCTCTGAGATGTCCACCTACACGGCTGCATGGGGGGAGGGGGCCCTATGGGGAGGGGACAGATGGAGGGTAGTGGTCCTCAGCAATGCCAGGCATACTGGCATACTTCCTTCCCACTTACAGCTGTAGCAAGCAGGGCTGGGGTGTGGAGAGAGCTATGGGTACCAGGGGAGGGGCTGAGATGGCAGCTGCCCTGCCAGGTGGGCTCTGCTGGTGCCAGGAACTGCCAGGGCACACTTGGTGCCAGACTGGGGAGCAGACCCACTCTAGGAGGAGCTGGGGCAGCCCCAGGCTGCACAGGACTCCGGTCTGAGCTCAACAAGTCTTCAGAGGACTGGACTTCTTCCCCATCCCAGACACCTGGGATGGGAAGACCCTGGGGACACCTCTGGGCTCCTGTTCATATGGGACCTTTGGGTGACACCCTCCACTGGGCTCGGGATGTGGGGGGAAACTCCCCAAGGGGTCCTGACAATACACTCAAAAACTTAGAAGCTGGAAGGGATAGTTTGTTCTGGGACTCCTCAACATAGCTGTGAACAAGGACCGGCACAGTGGAGGGCCAAGGTGGGAGAGGTGTGCCCCAGGCTTGAGAAAAATCCTGGCTAGCTGGAAGAGAGAGAATGAGGAAGTGCACAGTGGGACAGACCAGGGAGCAGGTGGAGGCCACACACTGAAGCCCCAAGACAAGGGTTTGGGGCTTGAACCCAAAGTACTGGGGAGCCACAGATGGGTCTATAGCAGAAGTGGCGTGGTCTGGTTTGATACAGCACCCCTTGCCATGTCATACAGCACAGGTTGTTGTGTAGTCGCTAAGTCATGTCTGACTCTTTTGCCACTCCATGGACTGTAGCCCGCCAGGTTTCTCTGTCCATGGGATTTCCTAGGCAAGAATACTGGAGTGGGTTGCCATTTTCTTCTCCAGGGATCTTCCTGACTCAGGGATCGAACCCACGTCTCCTGCAATGCAGGTGGATTCTTTACTTCTGAGCCACCAGGGAAGGATCATACAGCACGTGGTTATCACTTTATTACTGAAGTGCAAGGGTGGACCAGATAGGGAAAGAGAGGGAAGATATTTTACAGTGTCAAGGACTACACACTAGTCCCCCGTTTTTACCAATAAAAGGACTGCTTGCAACCAGTGTTCAAAGAAAAGNATGGTCTTCCCGGTGGTCAAGTTTGGTTGTGAGAGCTGCACTGTAAAGAAGGTGGAGCGCCGAAGAACTGATGCCTTCAAACTGTGATGCTGGAGAAGACTCCCTAGAGTCCCTTGCACAGCAAGGAGATCAAACCCGTCAATCTTAAGGGAAATCAACCCCAAATACTCATTGGAAGGACTGATGCTAAAGCTGAAACTCCAGTGTTTTGGTTATCTGATGCAAACAGAGGACTCGTTGGAAAAGTCCCTGATGCTGGGAAAGATTGAGGGCAGAAGGAGAAGAGGGCATCAGAGGATGAGATGGCTGGATGACATCGCTGATGCAATGGACATGAACTTGGGCAAACTTCAGGAGAGGGTAAGGGACAGAGGCCTGGTGTGCTGCAGTCCATGGAGTCACAAAAAGTCAGACATGACTGGGTGACTGAACAACAACAAATATTAGCCTGAGCAACTAGACAAGTGGAGAGTGTCTGACCNACATCACTGATGCAATGGACATGAACTTGGGCAAACTTCAGGAGAGGGTAAGGGACAGAGGCCTGGTGTGCTGCAGTCCATGGAGTCACAAAAAGTCAGACATGACTGGGTGACTGAACAACAACAAATATTAGCCTGAGCAACTAGACAAGTGGAGAGTGTCTGACCAAGTAAGAGCCAGTCATAGGTTGGCCAGTGACCTGTGATCTGACATAGAAGACGTGGAAGAATTGGCAGGAGGGCCAAAGCTGAAAGTTCCGTGATGAAAACATCATTGCACAACAAAGTGGAAATTATAACTAAGCACGCAGAATCATGAAGATGCCTCCAAGGCCTCAGACTCCTCACCTCCCAGCCTATCTGTAGCCTTATGATAGAAGCTGGTTTGGTTTTTGTTTGTTTTGCTTTTTTCTGTTTGAAGAGGCAGTGCAATGAAAATTTGACTTCTCACTCAAAGACACATTAGCTGTGTGACCTTGGACAAAGTACTTAACCTCTCTGATCTTCAATTGCCTTGTCTGTAAAAAAGATATCATAAAAGCACTTAGCTCAGAAACTTGTGCTAGGGATTCAGTGAGATGATGAAGTAGATGGTGCTGACTTTTAAAAATATGCACAACAATGAGAGTTGTGAGTTGAGTTTTATTTCAGGCAAAATGAAAACTATAGCCCAGGAGACAGCATTGCAGATAGCTCTGAGAAACTGCTTCAAAGAGGTAGAGGGAAGGTCAGTATATATATATGTGTGTGATTTTGGTGAAAGGGGAATATATGCAATCAAGCACACTATTTTTCCAGAAGGTTTCTGCTAGTCACAAGGAGCAGACGTAACCATGAAGGAATTTAGTGCTTTTCTAGATATGAGGCTATACAAAAATTGGGCTCATAAAATCAGCTCCTGAAAATACCTAACTGTCTGAAGACCTGTTCTGCCAGTTTTTCCAGAGAGCAGAGGGCCTCATTTCTGCTCTCCACCCTGAACTCCCTTCAGGGGTGTTGAAGGTCAGCAGCTGCAGCAGCACCAGATTTAATTCTTGTAGAGGTAGATGGCGAGTGCCTATGGCAAGTTGCCAATTTGTGGTTGACAATAGTGTTACTCTTCACCGATATTGTCCTCATTAAGAACAACCAGCCTGGCGTAAAAGAGACTGTGACTGATCAACCCCACCCTTTGGGCTCCAATCTTTTGTGGAAAGAAAAAAGGCAGAGAAGTCTGCTCAACCCCCAAACTGGGCGTTATTCTCCAATGCTCTCATCGTAACGTGGAAGAGGAAAGGTTTAGTCGTATGAAATTGTCAATATTCAAGTCAATGTTTTACAGACATCTTGGCCCATAAAAGTGGATTTCCAGGTGGTTCAACCTCAGAAAAGGGATGACCCCCTAAGAGCCAAGGGCCACAGGGATTACTGGACCCACACATTTCTCCCAGGAGATGGAACTGGGGCCTAATCAAGGTCTCTTCCCCAGGCCCTGGGAAGAGACACTGGAAATGTGTGTGCCAAAGACCATACCCTTTACTATACAGACTTTGTCAGCAGAGTAATGTCTCTGCTTTTCAATGAGCCAATGGCTTGCTTGCCTAGAGGCAAGAAGCTTCTACAAGGTGGGGGGTGGAGGGGAGCAGTATTGAATATGTGATGACCAGAAGGGCAGACTAGGGTAGAGTATCTTATTGGTCATTAATGCCCCAGCCCCTTGAAGGTAGTGTTGGCCAGGCAGCTTACTTTTAGCTGATGAAATGTGAGTGAAACTGAGACGCCATTCTAGGCAGAAACTCTAAGAGCTAGTTTGTGCTCTGCCACCTTCTTTCCTGCTGAAGTGACAACTACAACCAGACAGAAGAGGCTCCAGAAGCCTAGGTCCTGGAAGAATGAAAACATGTTCCCAAGCCATGACCAGTGGACCTCATGCAGGTAGCATGAGTGGGAAATAGACTTTGGCCATTATAAGACCCTGGAATTTTGAAATTGCGTGTTACTGCAATGTAGCGGGCCTATGCTAACTGATAAGATGGTACACAAAAGGTTTAGCACACGGCCTGGCTTAGAATAAGTGCTGTCATAATTTTTCTTCTATCTCTTGAAAGCCAAGGGATCATATTATTAATAAAAGGCCTGGGGGCAGAAGGCGTGATTTTGGTTCGGTAAAGAATTTGACATAACTGGAGGGAAGGGTACGTGAAGGAGAGTAGTTATCAATGAACGTTAAAAAGGAGAGGCCAGATCATGGAGAATTTGGAATAGAAACCGTCTGTCTGGCTTAACTAGCATAGAGGATACAAAATATCACCTTTTAACATTCCGGTGACCCTCAGATCCCATCTGCCAGGAGCAGAGTGTCTTCCTTCGCTTCTGAGAGCACTTACGCTACAGTCTCCCCACTCACCCCAAGTTAAGTCTGAGATCCTCAGCAAGCGTCCATTGGAGTTACTATTATCTCACAAAGAAGATCAGAAAAGTGAATCTGTCCACCAGAGGGAGGTCCTGTGTTTCCCTGCCTCACAGTCTCGCTGCTGAAAACAGGCTGGCCAAGAGGAAGCAGTGTGAAATCAACAATTGACAGAGCTCACTATGCTAAAACGTAAACCTTCAAATGACAACAGACACCATAAACAAGCTAAAAACAAGCAATAGCCTGGGAGAAAATATCTGTAATTTATATAAGAGATAAGGGATTAGCATCCAGAATATATAAAGTATTCTAACCAATCAATAAGAAAAAGACAAATGGCCCAATAGAGCACTCTGCAAATAATAAAAAAACAAAACCAAAAAACAGTCAATTTATGGAAAAGGAAATTCAAATGGCCAATAAACTTGAAGAATGTTCAATTTCACTAGTAATCAAGGAAATAAAACATTAAACTACCATGAACTATATTTTATTCATCAGACTGGGGGGAAAATTAAGTTTGATATTAAGTGTTAGAGAGGGTGTGTGGAAATAGGGCCTCTTGAATAATGCTCATGACAGTTCAAATTGGCACAACCACTTTGAAGGCCAACCAAGTGGTAGTATCTCACCCAGAGAAAATGTCTGCACACGTGCATAAGAAGGCCTGTGTTAGGTTCTTTACTGCAGTATGGTCTGGAAGAAGGAGAAACTGGAGAAAACCCAAATGTCCATCAACAAGGGATTAGCTAGAAAAACTATAGCATGGCCATCCTATGAGGTATGAGACAGGAAGGGGCAGGGGCACAACCTTTAAAAGAATGATATAGCCTGGAGACCGTAAACTGATCAGAATCAAATTGGTCCAAGATGGCAGGTGAATAAATTTCCACTAGACTTTGAGCCTCTGTATATGCTGAGCGCAGAAGAATTGATGCTTTTGAACTGTGGGGTTGGAGAAGACTCTTGAGAGTCCCTTGGACTATAAGGAGATCCAACCAGTCCATCCTAAAGGAAATCAGTCTTGGGTGTTCATTGGAAGGACTGATGTTGAAGCTGAAACTCCAATATTTTGGCCACCTGATGCGAAGAACTGACTCATTTGAAAAGACCCTGATGCTGGGAAAGATTGAGGGCAGGAGGAGAAGGGGACGACAGAGGATGAGATGGTTGGATGGCATCACCAACTCAATGGACATGAGTCTGGGTAAACTCCGGGAGTTGGAGATGGACAGGGAGGCCTGGCGTGCTGCAGTTCATGGGGTCACAAAGAGTCAGACACGACTGAGCGACTGAACTGAGCTGATATACTCCTTGTAACACATTAGCATGTTTTCCTTGGAAGGAAAGCTATGACAGACCTAGACAGCATATTAAACAGAAGAGACATCACTTTGCTGACAAAGTTCCATGTAGTTAAAGCTGTGGTTTTTCCAGTAGTCATGTACGGATGTGACAGTTGGACCGTAAAGAAAGCTGAGCACCAAAAAATTGATGCTTTCACATTGTGGTGCTGCAGAAGACTCTTGAGAGTCCCTTGGTCTTCAGAGATCAAACCAGTCGATCCTAAAGGAAATCGACCCTGAATACTCACTGGAAGGACTTCTGCTGAAGTTGAAGCTCCATATTTTGGTCACCTGATGTGAAGTTTTTGAACTGTGGTGTTGAAGAAGACTCTTGAGAGTCCCTTGGACTGCAAGGAGATCCAGCCAGNAGGAGGAGAAGGGGACGACAGAGGATGAGATGGTTGGATGACATCACTGACTCAATGGGCATGAGTTTGGGTAGACTCCGGCAGTTGGTGATGGACAGGGAGGCATGGCGTGCTGCAGTCCATGGGGTCATAAAGAGTTGGACACAACTGAGTGACTGAACTGAACTGAACGGCTGAATAGCATTATGTCTGGGTACCCCATCTTCTCTATCCATTCATCTGTGTTCTGCACTTAGATTGCTGCTGTGTCCTAATTACGGTCCTAGTGCAGCTGTGATCATAGGGCTGCAGGCGTCTTTTCAAAGTTTGGTTTTCTTCATATCCACACCCAGGTGTGGGATTGCTGGATCCTATGGTACATCTATGTTTAGTTTTTTAGAAGAACCTTCATACTCTTTGCCTAATGGGTGTACCAACTTACACTCCCATCCAGAGTGCAGGGGAGTTCCCTTCTCTCCGCATCCTCTGCAAGATGTATTGTTGGAGATTCTCTGAGATGGCCATTCTGACTGGGGTGAGGTGATGGTTCACTGGACTTTTGATTTGCCTTCCTCTAACCATTAGTGATGCTGAGCATCTTTTCAAGTGCTTAGTGGCCATGTGTATGCCTTCTTGAAACGTCCATTGAGATCTCTGGCCCATTTCCTATTGGGTATTTTTGTTTTATTTTTGATATTGAGCTGCTTGTTTGTATGTTTTGGAGATGAAGTCTATGTGGGGATCTTTGTTTGAAATATTTTTTTCCTATCCTGAGTGTTGTCTTTTTCTTTCATTTAGGGTTTCCTTTGCTGTGAAAATGCTGCTAAGGCTAATTACATCCTTTGGCTTTTATTTTTTATTACTCTAAGATGTGGATCCAAAAAGAACTTGCTGCTATTTACAACAAAGCGCTTTCTGTCTATATTTTCCTCAAGGGTTTGAGAGTGTCCATCTTCACACTGAGATCTGTAAATTATTTGGACTTTATTTTTGTGTATGGTATTAGGGAGTGAGAAATGGAATATTCTCTATGGTATCAGTGAACAAGGATGTCATAGTCATCAGCAGCCCTTCCCTGTGAGCTGGTGAGCCCTCAGGGAACTCAGGAATGAGAATATCTGCTCTCTAGCGGCCATCAGACTACAGCCACTCCCTAAGGTGAGCCCTGAGGAAAGGAAACTCCAGATGCGAAAACAGGACACTGGCCCGGGACAGATGAGGTGCATATGAAATGAATGATTTCAGTGAGCCCTGACTCGTGCATCTTGCCATATGCAGAAAAGCACTAAATTCCGTAACTCAGGATATCTGGTTTTCTTAACGATAATCTTTTGATATTCAGACTACCTGCCCTTACAAAATTGTATGTAACCTGACTCCTCCCCTCACCTCCTCAAAGCAGGTCTTGAGATGGTGTCACTTGGGCATAAGTCCTGAAAATTCCTGCTGAATAAAACATAATTCTCATCTTTTAGGTTGTGAATATTTTTTAAGTCAACAGGAGGTATTATAATTTCATTCCCATTTTCAATGTTTAAGGAACCTCCACACTGTCTCCATGGGCTTCCCAGGTGGCGCAAATGGTTAAGAACCTGCCTGCCAACACAGGAAACATAAGAGACATGGGTTTGATCCGTGTGTGAGGAAGATCGCCTGGAGGAGGGCATGGCGACCCACTCCAGTATTCTTGCCTGGAGAATCCTGTGGACAGAGGGGCCTGGTGCGCTGCTGTCTATAGGGTCGCATGGAGTCAGACACGACTGAAGCAACTTAGCATGCATGTATGCATTGGAGAAGGAAATAGCAACCCACTCCAATGTTCTTGCCTGGAGAATCCTGTGGACAGAGGGGTCTGGTGCGCTGCTATCTATAGGGTCGCATGGAGTCGGACATAACTGAAGCGACTTAGCATGCACGCACACATTGGAGAAGGAAATGGCAACCCACTCCACTATTCTTGCCTGGAGAATCCCATGGGCAGAGGAGCCTAGCAGGCTACAGTACTCCGGGTTGAAAAGAGTCAGAAACCACTGAAGTGACTTAGCAGCAGACACACTGTTTCCTTACTGGCTGTTCCCAACTGACATTCCAGCATCGACGGAGGAGGNATGGCAACCCACTCCACTATTCTTGCCTGGAGAATCCCATGGGCAGAGGAGCCTAGCAGGCTACAGTACTCCGGGTTGAAAAGAGTCAGAAACCACTGAAGTGACTTAGCAGCAGACACACTGTTTCCTTACTGGCTGTTCCCAACTGACATTCCAGCATCGACGGAGGAGGGTTCTCATTTGTCCACACCCTCTCCAGCCTTGGTTCTTTGTAGAGTGTTTGACAATGGCCATTCTGACCGGTGTGAGGTGATACCTCACTGTAGTTTTGATTTGGATTTCTCTAATAGTTAGCAAGATTGCTAGGAGAAATATCAGTAACCTCAGATATGCAGATGACACCACCCTTATGGCAGAAAGTGA
>SJYA01001660.1:0-15255 GCA_006410615.1 Neotragus moschatus
TGATGGACAGGGAGGCCTGGCGTGCTGCAGTCCATGGGGTTGCAAAGAGTCGGACAAAACTGAGTGACTTAACTGAACTGAAACAATGATTCTTTCTTCCTATTAAAAAATTAACTCTAATTTTTAAAAAATAAAGTCAAAGTTCAAAGAAGGGGAAATTACCTGCACCCTTATCCAGAGATAACCACTGATGGATTGGGCTGCCGTCTGTGGGGTCGCACAGAGTCGGACACGATGGCAGTGACTTAGTAGCAGTCGTGTGCCTGCACGTTCCTAGTTTTTGGTCTTTGGCACTTCGGGCTTCCCAGGTGGTGCTAGTGATGAAGAGCCCTCCTGCTGGTGCAGGAGGCATAAGACATGCAGGCTGGATCCCGGGAGGGGAAGACCCCCGGAGAAGGAAGTGAGACCCACCTCAGTACTCTTGTCTGGAGAACCCCCAAGGGCAGAGGAGCCTGGTTACAGCTTGTGGGGCGGCAAAGCGTTGGATGTGGCTGAGTGCCTGGTGCAGGCTGTCGTGGCGTCACCCCCTCTCGGCCTCCTGGAGGCTCTGGCCTCTCTCTCCTCTCAGCATAAGGTCGAGGCGCCTTGCTTTCGTCCCAGCCCACCCGTGACCACCATGCCCCTCCTCCACTCGCCCAGGTCTTGGCACAGGGGTGCTTCTCCCTGTCCTGTTTGTCCCCCTTGAGGATCACTCTTCATCCTCAGCAGCTTGGGCTCCAGGGCCAGCCTCAGCTTGAGCTGCTTCTCCCGCGGTGACGTTCCCTTGATCCCCGTTCCCCACCGAGGCCAGACACACAGGTAGGTGGGCATCAGACCTTCTGAAGGCTTGGAGTCCCAGAGCTGCCTTCTGGGGGTATTGCCAAGGTGTTCTGGGTTGTACTAATGTCTCTGTAGAAACCAGTGGCTCTGAATATGTGTCTGAAGTCTCCCTTGAGAATGGACTGGGCCCAGCTTGCTGAACATTAAACATCACCTCCCCCAGGGTCTCCAGCCATTCTTCCCATGAAGAACCTTCCAGCCAAGCCTTTCCCACTGTCGTCGCGGCAGTGATTTGGGAGACACCCTGTGCTGAGCACCGCGAGGGGCCTCCCGAGGGGCTGACTCAGAGGACCTGAGATGGCTCACGTGGGTGATTTCTCACACAGCCATGGTAACCAGCGCAGAGGTCAGCAAGGACAGGACCGTGAGCCGTCGGCTCGTTACCTGCAAGAGAGACACCCTGACTTCAGGATATTCAGTAGGAAATACGTGCTTGGAGAGACTTATGCTGCATCCAGCAGTGAAATACATGGGAAACCAAGATAATTAAGGAAATTGATCCGTGAAAGAAGGTCAAAGAAACGAGGGTTTCCTTATCCTCAGAAACAAGAGGTGCAGCAGCTGAAGTCATCAGGGGACCCCTGACTACCCTAGGAGAAGAAAAGTCCTCCGCTTCAACGCCGGGTAACTCTTAGGGAAAAACTCAGCGTCCAGTACAAAAGCGTGAAGCAAAAATGTCTTTATTCTAAAGAGGGACTAAGGATTATTGTTAGCACTCCATTTTGGTTCTCAAAGTCAGCTTCATTGATACCTAATTGGAAGCTGTATAAATAGCGAATAGGTTTCCCTGGTGGCTCAGATGGTGGAGAATCTGCCTGTGATGCAGGAGACACGGGGTCGATTTCTGGGTCGCGCAGATCCCCTGGAGAAGAGAATGGCTACCCACTCCAGTGTTCTTGCCTGGAGAGTTCGTTGGACAGAGGAGCCTGGTGCGCTACAGCTCATGGGGTTGCGAAGAGCTGGACACAACTGAGCGAGTCACACACACATACACAAGTAGTGAACACTCGCATAAGCCTTGAAAAAGATGATTTTTTGAAGTCCCTAACTGCGTTGAAAGAAGTAAATTATTCTTTACACTATGAGCCCTCGTATTCAGCGCTGCGGATAAACCAGAGACACTGACGGGGCAGACGTCTGTGGGCCCACAGAGCCCCGTGAAGCGAGCAGAGGGCTGCCCCACAGCTGGAGTGGGTGGAGAAGCGATTCCAGAAGGAAAGGACTCCGTCCTCTGCAGCGTCTTAAAATCCCGCCTGTGCCCTCGGTCACAGCGTGGTGCACACTCTGTTTTGCCGGAGGGCCTGGTGCATCAGGGTGGCGCCTGTCTGGGCTCTCCAGGGTCTCCAGCGGCCCAAGCCCCACCCCATCCCCAGAAATGACAGGATTTTGCAGACCCGAGTCCGGAAGGGTCACTCGCGGGACCCACAGTCTCCAAACAGGTCTCTCTCTCTCTCCCTCCTCCCAGGCGGTGTTCCCTTCCGCGATCAAACATGTTTAAGGGGAAAAAGACTCCTGATTTCGCCGCACACACACTCACGCCCCTAGAACAGGGCTTGCGTCTTGAAATCCGCACTGAAAAAGCAGCTGTTGATGTCTTCCGGCTACTTCCCAAAATAGCTGCAGAGTGAGTTTGGAGCTTCTTAATTCAAATAATCGAACCCGACAGTAATTGTGCTGGATTTCCACGTACCTTGATAAACAGCACAATCACAAACAGTTCTATGGCCGTTTTCTCTTAAACAACTGTTTTCATGAAATCTGAAAATGACTATAATTAATCTCTGTATTTGGGAATTTCTGGAACATCCCTGAGTAATTGTCTTCAACACGACTTCTCGGAGAACAGAATGATGGCTCTGTTTGCAAACAGAGAAGGAGACGCAAGTGCCGGTCTCCCCCCAGGAACGCAACAGGTCAGGGCGGTCTCCTCATCCCTGGGTGCGCTGACATCACACACACTCGTTCGGTGGACACCCTGCTCACCCACCCACCTCCCAAAGATGGTGAGGTTGAACCTTCCAGAGCTGCGTCTGTGAGTTCCCATCGAACAAAAATAGCACATCTCCACGGCCAGGACAGCTCTGTGCACCCGCACTTAGGGGTTTGGGCTCCAGACTTGGCTTTGTTTTTTAAATAAATCTCTTGAAATTTGTTTATTGGCTGTGCTGGGTCTTCGTTGCTGGGCCCGGGCTTTCTCCAGCTGCAGAGAGCAGGGGCTTCTGAACCGTGACGTCCGGCTTCTCACCGTGGCGGCTCGCCCCGCTGCACCGCGCAGCCTTCAGGAGCTGTGGCCCTGGTGCCCCAGGTGGGCAAGCTCAGTTGTGGGGGCACACGGGCTTGGTGGCCCCATGGCACGTGGGGTCTTCCCAAGCTGCAGGTCGAACCCGCGTCCCCTGCATTGCAAGGCAGCTTTGTAACCACTGGACCCCCGGGAAGCCCCAGCTCAGGCCTTTGAAATGGGGATGACAGCTCTCAGCCTCAGACCTCTCACCTACAGATGAGGTGCTGACGAGTCCGTGTGAACCACGAGGCCGGAGCCTTGGGCTTCGCGTGAGGTAACAGGAGCGCCTTCCCTTCTAGAAGCTCGCGCCAGCTGCCCGCCTGCAGCGCGGAGCTCGCCTGCAGTGCGGAGCCCGCCTGTGCCGCCCGCTCTGCCGGCCGGCCCCTCATCCCACCTGTGGTCATCAGTGTCTGGAGCAGCTGTGCTCACACACCGCCGGCGCTTTTCCAGGGATCCAGCCATCGAGGCGGGGCCGGGGGAGCCCTTAGACTGTTCACAGACGTGTGTTCATTACTCTCTTCAACCAGTCCTGAAACAGTGTCTTTTTTCTAAAGAATATATTGCAGGGAGGGTAAAAATTATACAGCTTTCACAAGCCACGCCAGCCAGTCCCAGAAGGCCTCTGCCCTTAAAGAGGGAAGTTCCTTAACTCCCCTCTGGTCTGCGCTGAGTCCAGTGGAAGCAGGGCCTTTGGGACAGCGGGGAGGTGGGCCTTGGGGGGGCCCCCGCCTGGGGCTTGGTGCCTCTGCCCTGCCCCAGGAAGCGCCAAGGGGGGCGACCCTCACCCGCATGGCCACAGCCACCTCCTTGCCTGTCCGCTCCTCCGACCCTCAGCTGTGTCCACTTCGGCTCCCTGTCCCAGTGCTGGGGACACAAGGCCCAAAGTGGATGGGGGACGGAGTAGCGACCTGCAACTGCAGCACCCTGCTACTAGTTCTAGCTGAGACTCCCACGCCCCTCCGAGGGCTGGAGGGGAGAGACAGCCCTGCAGAGGGTCTCGGGCTCTGGGCTCCAGCACCCAGTGCCCTGGCGGGAGGGTGGGACGGGGGTGAGGAGCCGCTTCCCAGCGGCTGAGGGGCTGACCTTGCTGCTCTAGACCCCCGACAGCCCGGAGTCTCCAGGCCCAAAGCGCCTGTTCTGAAGTGCGTCTCTGAGCATATACTCAGCCCCCCACCCCCACGCCTCCCAGTGTGGCTGTGCTGGCTGTAGGAGGCGTCAAGGCTTCATTGCTCATCTGTTACTCTTCACATGCAGATCCAGGGCTTGGGACTCCACCCCAAGAGTGCCGTGGGCAGGGGCAAAGTGGGGAGAGCAGCGGGCAGGGGCGAAGGGGGGAGAGCAGCGGGCAGGGGCGAAGGGGAGAGAGCAGCGGACAGGGGCGAAGGGGAGCATGCCGTGGGCAGGGGTGAAGGGGCCAGTCTGTCCTCAGGCCGGAGCAGGGCCCCCTCCCCAGCCTCTCTGGTCTCTCAGCTGAGGGCTCTGAGTTCGTGGGGTCTGGGGGGGGCTCCCCTGGCTCCTGAGCCCTTTAAGGACCCTGAGGTCGTCCAGCCTCAAGAGCAATCTGGGGACCACAGGGCAGCCCTGGATGGCCTGACAGCCCTGATTGGGGCTCGCCAGGCCAGCAGGGCTCCCAAGGCTGAGCGTGAAGCACTCTGAGCCCCGTGTCGCCCCAGGGGCAGCGCGGGGCTCAGGACCTGAGTGGCATCCATGCTCTGCCGCAGGTCAGGATGATTGCAAGGTGGGGCCTGGCCACGCAGGCTGGCTCTGAATCGCATCTCCTCTGGGCTGATTGGCAATCAGGCCGCCGAGCCCATCTGCGCAATCAGATCTGAAATCGTCCGCCCCGGCCCTCTCCTGCGGCCGCAGGAGCAGCTGCACAGAGGCAGGCCCTGGGCCAGAGCGGAGGGAGACGACCGGGGGCGGTGGGGCCTCTGCGGCCGGCGGCTCGGTGGGAAGGTGGAGAAAAGTAACTGAGAGGAGGACTTGAAAATTAAACCAAGCGTGAGCTGGGCCCTGGGTCTTTAGGCACAGTCTCCTCGTCCTTCCCACACGCGGATCAGAGGTGGCTGGGCTGTGTCCTCCCCCACCCCACACAGCCGTGACTCGGCCTGGCTCCGCCTGTCCTCCCGGGAACCTTGGCCCGGGAATGTGTGGACAGATGTGGCCTGTGGCTGAAGCTCTGGGGAGGCTGCAGGGAGGCCCCAGAGGCCCCAGCTACAGCCCCGCCGGCCCCGGCTCCCGGGGGCTGCAGGGCTGGAGGGGCGTCCACTCTGCAGGCTGCCCTGCACCACCTCCTTCCCTGGGCCGGCTTGGGAACGTGGCCTCCTTTGTTCCTTCAGGCCTGAGGGTGGGAACTGCCCCCGGGTCACAAGCCCAGGTCCTGCACCTGCTGGCCCCAGCGCCGCCGCCCTGCCTACTCTCTGGCTGAGGAGCGGCCGACAGCCTGGACGGCTCCCTGGAGGGGCCTGCCTGCTGGGCTCACATGAGTGAGGAACTAGGGGACAGACCCCCTGCAGGACTTGTTCACACGGGAGGGCTGTTTCCCAAGGAGCACCCACATACCCACACAGGGGGCTGTTCCCCAAGGAGCACCCACATGGGGGCTGTTCCCTGAGGAGCACCCACATGGGGGGCTGTTTCCCAAGGAGCACCCACATACCCACACAGGGGGCTGTTCCCCAAGAAGCACCCACATGGGGGGCTGTTCCCTGAGGAGCACCCACATGGGGGGCTGTTTCCCAAGGAGCACCCACATACCCACACAGGGGGCTGTTCCCCAAGAAGCACCCACATGGGGGGCTGTTCCCTGAGGAGCACCCACATGGGGGGCTGTTTCCCAAGGAGCACCCACATACCCACACAGGGGGCTGTTCCCCAAGAAGCACCCACATGGGGGGCTGTTCCCTGAGGAGCACCCACATGGGGGGCTGTTTCCCAAGGAGCACCCACATACCCACACAGGGGGCTGTTCCCCAAGAAGCACCCACATGGGGGGCTGTTCCCTGAGGAGCACCCACATGGGGGGCTGTTTCCCAAGGAGCACCCACATACCCACACAGGGGGCTGTTCCCCAAGAAGCACCCACATGGGGGGCTGTTCCCTGAGGAGCACCCACATGGGGGGCTGTTTCCCAAGGAGCACCCACATACCCACACAGGGGGCTGTTCCCCAAGAAGCACCCACATGGGGGGCTGTTCCCTGAGGAGCACCCACATGGGGGGCTGTTTCCCAAGGAGCACCCACATACCCACACAGGGGGCTGTTCCCCAAGAAGCACCCACACAGGGGGCTGTTCCCCAAGGAGCACTCACACGAGGGGCTGTTCCCCAAGGAGCACCCACATACCCACACAGGGGGCTGTTTCCCAAGGAGCACCTACACGGGGGGCTGTTTCCCAAGGAGCACCCACATACCCACACGGGGGGCTGTTTCCCAAGGAGCACCTACATACCCACACGGGGGGCTGTTCCCCAAGGAGCACCCACACGGGGGGCTGTTACCCAAGGAGCACCTACACACCCACATGGGGGGCTGTTCCCCAAGGAGCACCCACATACTGACACGTGGGGGCTGTTCCCCCGAGAGGGCACCCACAGGTCCACAGCAGGCAGTCCCCTGAGCTCTGCAGCCAGAAGCGGGAAGTCACAGTGGGCAGCCAGCCCCTCTGAAGCCCCAGGCACGCCCTCTGCCCCTCCCCGGACTCTGGCTCCCGTCGCGGGCTCTCCCCCACCTCTGCTCACAGAGGCGTAATTCCCAGCCCGGCCCCGCCTGCCCGGCCCCGACTGCCCGGCCTCTCCCCTCCGGGTCCTTGCAGCACCAGCCAGAGCAGGTTAGGGCCGCTGCACCCGTCTGAGTGCGTCTCAGCCGGCCGCCTCTGCTGCGATCCTGTTACGAGTCCCGGGGTCGGGACGCGCTTCACCCCCCAGCCAGGCTGTTGGGCCAGTGGCCCCTCCCAGAGCCCAGCTCCCGAGGCCATGAGGCCAGTTAGGGCCCCCGTTTCAGGGGGGCCCTTGTTTCAGGGGTGCCCTGACCCCCTGCTGTCTCCCTTCCTTTCTCCTCCCTCCTACAAGGCTCTCTGCATCGCTGACCGCCTCTGGGTCCTGGAAGCAGGGGCTGCCGGCGACCAGCCTGCGCACGGCCCCCTCCTCTCAGGGGCCCGTCTTACCACGCCCATGGAATTGGTGGTGGTTCAGTCAGTCGAGTCGACTCTGCAGCCGCATGGACCTCCGCACGCCAGGCTTCCCTGTCCCTCACTCTCCTAGGGTTTGCTCAAACTCATGTCCATTGAGTTGGTGATGCCAGAGAATCTACCGGTTTTAAATCCGAAGGCGTGGACGGCTGGCTGCATATTCAGACCACCTCTGCTAACCTGGGGGACGTTCAGATGACTCCTCACCCCCCCGAATGTGGAGCTCATCGCTGCTCTGCTTGGTTCTTTCTCTCTAATCGGGACCCATGGATGGTAGGCATCCCTTTCTCCTTGCCAAGTTTTTCCCAAAGGGCCATGGGGCAGGCAGGGGGGACGGTGGGTCCGGGGCCCGCCTGCCTCCACCCCTACCACCGCACTCCACTCACAGTTGGCTCACCAGGAAGGTGGGCACAACCAGGACCCAGATGGCCCCGTGTGGGCACTTTGGAGAGAGCGGGAGGGGATCCCGGTGACGCTGGGGTGCCGGCCCAGGGGCGTGGGGTTCGGCTGCCTGCCCTCCTGCACCCCTGGCCGGGCGTGTGCGTGGGGGGGGGTGTGCGTGTGACCAATCAGCCCATTTCGCATTTTGTCCTCCCACCAGTTAAATCTGAAGGGAAGAAAATATTGCCCTGTATGGACACACGACCTCTGTACAAACTAAGTGAAGTGAACGTCACTCAGTCGTGTCTGACTTTTCGCGACCCCAGGGACTATAGAGTCCATGGGATTCTCCAGGCCAGAATACTGGAGTGGTTAGCCTTTCCCTTCTCCAGGGGAAGAAGGAATTCCCAACCCAGGAATGGAACCCAGATCTCCCGCATTGCAGATGGATTCTTTACCAGGTGAACCATAAAGGAAGCCCAAGAATACTGGAGTGAGTAGCCTAGCTCTTCTCCAGGGGATCTTCCTGACCCAGGAATCGAGCCAGGGCCTCCTACATGGCAGGCGGAGTCTTTACCAACTGAGCTACAACAGAAGCCTGTACAAGGTAAGGACGTGACATGCTTTTCTCAAAGTGCATGCTAACCTTTAAGTCCTAGATATCTCAAGGGCCACTTTTAAACAATATTCAAAGTGGAAATACTTTTCCAGACTAGAGTAGGGCAAGTGCTGAGACTCCAGCTCCGCAGTTTCATCTTTATTTAATTTTCTGAAAAACTGACAAGAAACGACATCTATGAATATTTAAGCATCAAGAATGTGCTTGCATCTTTGTTCTCAACTTGTAATTAAAAGCTCATCATAAAGGGAGAAACATTTTATATTTTATCAGTTTTTTTACTCCAAAAGCTCCTGGGAAGCTACCTTCGCCCAGGAGAACTTGCGCACGTGCAGACCGCTCGCCTTCGGTGCGCAGGCTCCGACACGCCTGTTCAGCCGCCCCCTTGCTGCCCCGGCCTCCCAGGCATCCTCTGTGGGCCGTTGTCCTCAGGCTGATGCCCCCTGGTGCCCTGAGAGCCTGGGACCTTGCCTCCAGCATCCCTTCTAAGTCCTGACTGCTGCCCAGGTCCAATGCTGACCCCAGACACGTGACTGCCTGGTCCATTCGCTCCCTGCCCCTCACAGCTGTCTCAGATCCTTGTCAAGGACAATTTGATTCTCATGGACTTGGGAGCAAGCAAAGCTGTCTGCAGCCCTAACCACCCACAGCCACACACACAGACGCACACACTCCTCGCGTCTCCTCCTGCTCTGAGCCAGCCACTGGGTCTGCCTTGGGCAGAGAACCAGAGACTCGGGTCTCTGTTCCCTGCCTCCAAGGCCACCGGGCTCGGCAGGCCTGGCCTCCTCACCCCTCGTCACCTGCCGAGTCTTCCCTCCAACAGAAGTCAGGGAAGCTCTACCCAAGGCCAGTTGCACACCTCCTTTCTCCCGCTCCTGCCTTGGATGGTGCCTTGCACTCAGCTCCTGAGCAAGTCCCCCTCCTCTGGGAGCTTTCCACGGCCCTCCCCACGGCTTCTCCCCAAAGACAGTGCCCTGGGAACCTCCTGACACCTTGATCGAGCACGCTGCTGGGGTGGGGGTCCTAACAGCTGCCTCAGACCCAAGAGCAGACCTGGGTGGTCTTCAGTCCGTTTTCCTGTGACACTAACTATCTTAGGTTTTGAGAATGTCTGTATTCCAGACCAGACTCTTTTGGTAGCTGTTCTTCTACATGACGGACCTCACTGCTCTTGGGTAAAGGTCTCAGTTTCCAGTCGGGAATTTTGGGGTTTAGGCTGCTGGACTTTCTCCTTGGTTTTATCTCATGATGGCTTATTGTATGCCCGAGCCAGCGTGTTTGCATTACAAATGCAATTTAAACCTGAAGATAAAGACCATCACAGTTATGGACACTCAGAATGGTACTAAATAAAGTCAGTTTTAAATGGGATAGCATCATCTAGTTGTTAGACTAGTCTGCCTCTATTTTTGAAATTTTTAAAATAACAGCCAGTCTGTTAATTATATCAAGTTTTTATCATATTGAGTATCTTTTGTGTTAATAGGTTATTAAATATCTTTTGTGTTAATAGATGGCAATGAAATGCAACTTCCACTTCCCAAAAGTGGCTCAAAGGCTGACTGAAGAGAACAGCATATTAAAAATCAGAGACATCACTTTGCCAACAAAGGTCTGTATAGGGAAAGGTATGGTTTTTCCAGTAGTCATGTACAGATGTGAGAGTTGGGCCATAAAGAAGGCTGAGTGCCAAAGAATTGATGCTTTTGAACTGTGGTGTTAGAGAAGACCCTTGAGAGTCCCTTGGATTACAAGGAGGTCAAAGCGGTCCATCCTAAAGGAGATCAGCCCTGAATATTCATTGGAAGGGCTCATGCTGAAGCTGAAGCTGAAGCTCCAATACTTTGGCCACCTGATGCTGGGAAAGGCTGGGGGCAGAAGTGGGCAGCAGAGGATAAGATGGTTAGATAGCATCCCTGACTCACTGGACACGAATTTGAGCAAACTCTGCAAGGTAATGGAGGACAGGGGAGCCTGGCGTGCCACAGCCCAGGGGGTCACACAGAGTCAGACATGACTTAGTGACTGGACAACAAGCAACCCGCGCTGATGTCAGCAGAAGCGGCTTCTGTATAAAGATGTCAAGCAACTCCTCTCGGTCCTGGCCTCAGGGGCCTCATCAGTATCAGCAGCAGTTGTCAGGAAGAAAGAAAGAATGTGTGGAGCTAAGCAGCGAAGAGGCAGGAAGGGGCTCCCACGAAGGATCTCGGGGCTTCAGTCTCCAGGACCCTCTCCATCCTAGAGGGAGGTAAGCCATCCAGACAACATCCATTCAAGATGCCCTGAATCTGCTACCATTTCGGCCTTTCTACAGACGGCATCTTGAGGGAAAGAACAAAGACCCTACCATCAACAGACAGGTGTGAAAAGCATCATGCCTGGCTTAGAAGTCTAGAAACTTTCGAGATGCCTGCCTTCCCCTAGAAGCTGCCTAACTTGCAAAAACCTTCTCAATTTGCTTACGGCCATATTAAAATCTAGATAAGGGCCCTCATTTACGAGCAGGCGCCATGGCTTGCTTATCTGCCTTGATACATGTTGTAATAAATAATTTTTTTTTTTGGTCCGCAGTGCTTTTTCAATCACTAGCTGACACCAGATCACTTCAACACAAGGGACATATCGAACTAGCCCTGTATGAACATTGACCTAATTTTGTTAATCTTAGATCATTTATCCAGAGTATCTTGTCTGTGAATATTTGAAAATGTAGAACCATTATAGTCCTTAGGGAGGGAAAAAGGAGAAATGGGAGTGTGGGCGAGAGTGTTGTCTCTAGCTTTTTAAGCCACGCGACACACAGATTAAACAGAGGAACGGACTCCCAGGACCTTCGCCCACACAGACTCCCGTGCCGCCAGCCTGGGTGCCACAGCCTGAGCTTCTCTGCCTGTTTACCGCTTTCCGTTCCCTTACTCTGAGATGATTCCAAAACAGCACCAGAAGAGGGCAGCTGACAGGACGTGGCTAAATTCTGAAGTCTGGCGGTCTGCTCCTTACAGTTATCTCGGGAAATTTAACGAGAGCAAGCATGAGCCATCTTGGAAATAAGATAAGCAACCTCGCCTATTAATAAATATACCACCCTACACACTGCAAGTGAGATTACTTAAGTTTCTAATGGGATGCTGATGGCTCCTCAGCACCATACATGCTAAATTTTCAGTTATTTCCTTGGAAACGTTTTAAAAAAAAAAACAGGCAGCCCAATGAAATAACTTAACTTTTTATCATTTTCTCATTAATGAGGCACAAGCCTTGAATAACAAGAATGGCATTTTCCAAGAAATTAATACAGACAATAAACCATTTTAATGAGCTTACCCACAAAGCCTTGATCATTTTGGGTATTCTTAACTATTTTCTTTTCTCCTTAATTAAATTTAATTTAGCCAAAAATGACCTGTAAATATATGTACAAATAATGAGTAACAGAAGGGTTCCTTTTATGATAGAAATATATTTTTAATTTTGTCCAAAATTATCTATGAGATACAGTCAGTTATTGGCAATGTAGAGCCATCTTACTTTTTTGCTGAATTGTCTTTTCATTACTTATATAGCCCTCAAGATAAATATGTAAAAAGCATAACGTGTCTAGCAAATATATAGGCACACAGATGTTTCATGATGCCGTTACACTGAATTTACTATAAACAATGTTCTTGGGGGGTTCTCTTGTCTCTTGCTATCATCAAAAGAGCAAATATAATATAAGTTTTATTACTTTGTTTCTAGAACTCTTGTCTCTAAGGTGTTAATGTAAACTATTTTGAAAAATCTTATTTAAAATTTTTAAAAGCTTGCAAATGACGTCTTGTATTCTTCTTGATCGAGGTGCTACTTCACAGATTCTTAAACCTATGGGGCAATCATTAAAAAAAAAAAGGAAAAAAACCTGGGGTTGGGGGGAACCGCCTTCTATTCCCGCCTAATAGAGAGCATCTTCAGCGGGTGAGATCCCGGCTCAGGCTCTCTGCGCGCTTGTTCTGCTTTGGGTTACAGTGCTGGTGGGTGGTGGTGGTGATGCCTGGCAGGGTAAGAAGTAAACAGAAGAGTGCCAAAAATGCTGAATCTGAAGCTGAAAATATCAGGAAAGGGTTTGCTTCCGCCTGTGTAGACATCGCCGGATAACCTGCTGCAATTTACATGTAATCCCCACCCAGTGCTCCTAGCACAACCCTCCCAAAGTTCCTTGAGAGTTCATTTAAGATTGCTGACTGAGATCACAATAATTAGATAAGATTACAATTAAAATGGAAAGAAAATGAATCAGGCAACAAAATACAAAGTGCGAAGCCACATCGTCCCCGCCGCCAGTTCTCGCGGGAGAAACGATGCTGGGAGGAGGCGCTATGTCGCAGAGGAAGCTCCAGCACGGCGGCGGCTTTGCCTGGCCTCCCCTTGAACTGCAGGGCCAGCATCTTCCTCCCCCTCCGCCTGTCCTCTTCGTGTCCTGAAGGACGCCGAGGAAAGTCAAAGACGCCCTGCAGAAACACAACGCAAGCTGCCAGCGGCAGCTGAATTAATAGCTACGTTTTTAATGGGTGAAAAGAAGCAAGTGAAACTAATCTCAAGAACCGAGTTTACCCCTGTATACAAATATAAACATTTCAACACGAAATCAGTATTTTAAAATGAATAGTGAGGTATTCTGGACGCTGGCTTCCAGGCTACATTTTAAAGCTCTGTGCGCAGCGTGCGCTCAGCACTTCTCCACTTGAACCGGCCACGTGTGAAGCGTTCAGAAGCCACGTGACTAAGAGGACGCCCAGGGAACCATCTTGGGGGAAAGCGAATGTGGCCGTGGCGTGCTGGCTCAGGCCGGGGGTCTGAGAGCCCAGAAGGGAAGGGGAAGGGCTGCCCGCCCCTCAGCACTGTGCGTGCTGTGTCCACAAGGACTCGCTCACCCCTGCCCTGAGCACAGGGCAGAGCTGCTCGATTTTCCCAGCCACCCCAGAATCGGCGTGTGTGTGTGAGCGACTCACGGGTGAAACAATGTGTGTGTGGTCCTGGGTAGCATGTGTTGTGCGTGAGGGAGGTTCTGGTGCTTCAGAGGGTGGTGAGTGCACAGCATGTATGGGTGAGTGTGTAAAGATGTGAGTGTGAGGGAGCATGTAAGGGTGTGCACAGTGTGTGCAAGGATGTGCACAGTGAGCATGTGTGCAAGGATGTGCAAGTGTGTGTGTGTGCACAGTGTGTATGGGTGCGCAGTGTGTGTGTGTGTGTGCACAGTGTGTGTGTGTGCACAGTGTGTGTGTGTGCACAGTGTGTATGGCTGTGCACAGTGTGTGTGGGTGTGCACAGTGAGTGTAACGATGTGCACAGTGAGTGTGGGTGTGTAAGGATGTGCACAGCACATAGGTGAGTGTGTACAGATGTGCACAGCGTGTGTGAGTGAATGTGTCCGGTTGTGGACAGCATGTGTGTGAGTGTGTAAGGGTGTGCCCAATGTGTGGGTGTGTAAGGATGTGCACAGCATGTGTGAGTGTGAGCCCGGGAGGGAGGTGACGGCAGAGCCAGGCTCCCCAGCGCCCCGGAGGCTGGGCCACCTTTGCCAGGAAAAGGCTCACCCTGGTCCCTCACACTTGACTGGGGCCTCGGGCTCCACCCAGGAGGGCCCCTTCAGGGTTTCAGCACTGTATTTGGGTGCCCCCGATGAACCAGCCGCTGTCTACACCCTGGAGAGACCCTGGTGAGGTCACCGGCCAAAGACCCGGCCTCCCTGGAACTGGCAGCCTCCTGGGAGCCTTGTGCCCGCAGCCAGGACTTCCAGGTGGGGAGACTCCCAGCCTCCAGCCCGCCCAGCTGCATGGGGCCCCTGGAGGGTGCAGGAGGGGCTCCGAGGGCTGCTGGGGGAAGGGGGGGTCCCAGGCATCAGGAGACTTCCAAGTACACCCGCAGGGCCCAGGCCCAATCAGTTTTCTGGGAAGAAGGGCTCTAGTCCAGTTCCCCACGAAGTGTCCACACTTGGGAGGAGCCCCCTATAGTTTTGGGGGTGGCGATCTCAGCCTCCCCTCCCCCCAACCAAGCAAGTTCAGCCTCTAGGGGCTTCCCCCCCTTGCTTTCCTGTCCTCCATTTGGGTAACTCCCCTTCCAGGCCTCCCAGCTGGTCAGGAGATGGGAAGCACTGGGCTGGGGCGCACGCAGTCTTCGGCTGTTGGCTACGAATTGACCTGGTTGCTTTCCACGGGTCGACTGTCTTTTCCTGGGGACTATTTCCAGTCCATGGAGGAGGAAGAGGGCAGTGGGCACAGAACCCTGTTAACAGAGGAGCAGTTAGCACTGCTCCCTGAGCCGTGCCTTAAGTGGGCAAAGATGCCTCCGAGGCGCCTTGGGGGCTCTGAGTGTGCAGCCCTGCATGGCCCCTGCGGCCCCGCACTCGCCCCACCTGGGCTGCAGGTGAGCCCAGAGCATCCCTCTGCCATCGTGGTTCTAGGAAAAACAAGGTCTCCCTGGAAGATGGGGGCCAGGGGCATGAGGTGATGGAGAAGGAGGAGCGTCCTTGGTCGAGGGGGGGACAGACACACGGGTCCCCAAGACTTGGGTCCTGGGGTGCCCAGAGTGGCCAGCTGTTTGTAGTGGCGCTAGGGTTGCCTCCAAACCCCGTGTAGCTGTCTTGAGGCTTCAGGCCACGCCGTGGCCCTAATAGGTATGGTTTTGAGTTCAGTCTGAAGGAAGTAACTTCAGAACCTGGTACGGGTGTTGTCAGGGAAGCAGAAGACTGGGTTCTATTAAATTCTCTCCACTGGCTATCTTGGCTGCTCCTAGGAATTTTAAACTTAAGGACAATCTGGAAAGGTGGGCATCTCTCAGTCGCCCATGTCCCAGGAAGGAGCTCAGAGCCCCCAGGACGGGTTTGAGGTCTCCAACTCAGCAGAGGGAGGAAATGATGGGTCATCAGCCCTTGTCACTTACCAAACTCCCGCCCCCCCACCACCCACCCGCACCCCCCCTCCGCGC
>SJYA01001660.1:15369-38914 GCA_006410615.1 Neotragus moschatus
AGAAGGGGATCTGGAGTTTGCAACTTGTCACACGGAGAAGAGAAGCCTTGGCCGAGGAGGCTGCTAATGAATTCGGGTTGTATAGTTTTCAAAATCTGATGTTTTGCGATGATGACATTAGTGTGGCAACGGAGGGTCTGGGGCGACAAGTCTGCAGCTGCTCCCGCTTTGAGACGCTCGAGACAAAGGGGCCAGTGTTCCCGGCACTGCGGCTCCGCGCGCATTTGCATAGTCTGTTCTGCCTGATTGACCAGCGGGGCTGCCGCGGGGACCAGCTTTGTTCCCCGATCACTGAGAGATGCCCGGATGACAAGGCTCAGGTGAGAGGCTAAGTGGGCCGGGCCGCCCGCCGCACAAAGAGCAGCCTGGGAAACCCGGCGGGGCCGCCGCCGACCCCAGAGTGGATTTACTTGTTTGCTTTTAAAGACCTCATCAAGTCGCTGGAGGGGAAAGGGAAGGCTTAAGGATTTCAACAGGAATTTACAATGCCTTATTTGGGGGGCAATTTGGGATCCTCCTTTATCCAAAAATCCAATGATTTTATGGCACTTGGTTTCCCTGTATTCTTTCACTCCCAAAGTTTAAGTGAGAGTTACGCTGTGCGAAGGGAACCAGTTCCAGGCCATGTGGCCCAAAACTGTCACCAATTGAGACGGAATTTGCTCTTTCCCGGAAGCACCGTTTTGAGGAGTTGAGGAGGTCCCTAGGCCAGCCCATCGGAGTTGGGGAATCGAATGGTTTGCTTCCAATCGAAGGGCCACACCAGCTCCTCCTTCAGAAGTCCACCGTCTACAAGCCACCGCGCACAGCGCACCCAGGCGCGGAGCGCCTCCTTCCCTGTCGGCGTTTCATCCGAACTGACGAAGTCAAAACTTCAGCTCAAAGACAAAATCCTGGCCACCCAAGTGCCCCCCCACCCCGCCCCACCCCAGGCCCAGGCCTCAGATGCCTCTGCTGCCGAGGTTCATCCCGCCGGGGAGCGCGGGGGCGGCGGCGCTGGGGCGGGTCTCCGCACCTCCTCTTGGGGGATTGGCATCTCTGGGCCGCAGACGCTGCCTGTGCTTTGCAGAGACGGGCATCCTGGAGGAGGGGGCCTGAGGGAGGGACTTAATTCTGACCAAGTGGGTGGGGCAGGGGACGAGGCTGGAGGAACCTAGACCCAGGAAGGAGAACCTTTCCTGCTGAAAACAGCGAGGGCTAGGAGCACCGGTTCTGCCAGGTCAAAAGGCGCGAATCCGGCGCTGAGCGCGCCCCGGGCGCGTCCGGATGCGCGGGGTCCCTGCGGGCGGCCCTCTCGCCTGCCCCCGTCCTTCCTCTGACCCCCGCACCCCCGCACTGCCCAGCAGAGCAAGTTCTGCTGCAGGGCAGGTGGGCCGCAGGCACCGTGGGCACCGAAGCCCGGGCAGCCCGGGCCCCAGGCAGTAGCCCGATGGCCGACTCCCGAGGTCTCGCAGGCTCGGAGGAGGCGCTTCCCCGTCCTCACCCGCGTTCGCTGCGCATGGCAGCGACGCTCATCTCGGGAATATAACGATTAATCCAGCCGCAGGTTTCCAGATAAGTGATTGTGATGGAGATTGTTGGCGAGAAAATAGACAATTATCCGCTGTTAGCTTTACATAAAGATCGCATTAACTCAAATTAGTTATCAGACAAAAGAGCGTCAGCGCGCGCGCCCGGCCCGCCCGCGCCCTGCCCGCAGGGACCCCCGGGCGCAGCCGGGTCCAGCGCGCTGTCGACGGGTGGAGGGACGCGGTCGCAGGGCGAGGGGGCGCGAACGACGGAGACCCCCGCCCTACGCAGGGAACACAGGGCTGCGCTCTCCTGGACGCCGCGCGGCTCCCCAGGGCCTCCAGCTCCGCCCGCGTTCACCGCCCCCCTCGCGGGCCCTCCGTTCCCTCACGCCCCCGCCGTGCGCCCCTTTCCTCTCTGCCGCCCGCGGCCCTGGTTTTGCGTCCTTGCGCCCAGCCAGGGACGTCACTCATCCTCCGCGCCCCAGAGGCCCGACCCTCCTCCCGCCCGCGGAGTCAGACTCTCAGCGCAAGCGTCCTCGACAGGAGGAGCTCGCTCCGACGGGGCGGCCCGGCGACCGGGGCTCCGACATGGTCCCTCCCACCTGTCGGTGTCGGAGTTGTCCTACATGGGACCGGCCGACGCAAGGACTGATGGGGAAGGCGGGCTGGGGGAGAAAGGGCGCAGAGTGACCCTTGGGGCCCAGAGACAGTGGCCTGGGGGTGGGGGTGGGGTGCGCGCAGGGACCCGTGGCGCCGGGCTGGGACAGGGGAAAGGCAGGCGGTCTGGACAGGGGGCGAACAGAGGTTGCAGCCGTCCACACACCAGGCTGCGTCCTGTGTCCCTACTGGTGCTGCCCCAGGCCTGTCCACGCTCCGACTTCGCTGGCGCCGTCGGTGCAAATGCACAAGCCCGCGGGCGGCCCGCGTCTCTCGGCCTGGCCGCGGGCCCGGTGGGGCCCCCACGGCCGCCAGCATGCCCTCGCGGGCCGGCCTCCTGGGCCCCCAGGGTCCCCGGGCCCTGCTGAATAGGGCGGATAATGACCCCTGGTTCCCAAGGCAGGCTTTCTGCTGCCTGGTGCGCTTGGATTTGTGTGGTCCAAGCCTTTCCCAGCTTGTCCCATTCTGTCACTGGGATAAGGGGCTCCCTCGGCTCGTTTGCACCTGCGTCGCTTTTGGCTCCTTCAGGAATGCGCTGAAGCTTGTAATCAGCTTTGTGAAGCCATTGAGTGCACGGCTGAGTGAAACTTCCAAAGCTCGAGGAGAACCGGCCGGCTGAATAGGAGCCAGCATGGGGCTGCTCTCCAAGCCTCCGCGCTGCCAAATTCCAGCAGACGCCGCACAATCGCCCCGCGGGCTCCGCTTCCCCACACTGAGAGCAGGGAGAAAAGAAAGGCGAAAATCCCAGTCACCCAGGTTGGCCGTTTGTTCCCAGATTAATGGCAAACGGCCTCCCTCCCATCCCCGCCCCCCAACTTAGCTCAGCGACTCAGGAAACATGACCCAGGGGAGCGCAGGTGGTTAGTAATAGCTGCGCCTCTGACTTCACTCCGGGGCCTGGAGATTCCCCAGCCCCGGCACCCCTACCCCGAGTGCCCCTGGGCCTGGCCTGGCATCTGTGAGCTCTTGGCTGAAGTGGGGGCCCGGGATGGGGCCCTACCCTACAGGAAACAAAACCAACATCCAGGCCTGCTTCTTCTCCAGGCCCCTTGATCCGCCCAGCGGGACCCCCAGTCCCTGGGGTGGGACTTGAGGGGCTCTGCAAAGGAGGAGGGTTCAGGGAGGTAGAATGCCCCAGCATCAGCGCAGGGAAGATGGTTTTGTTTCCGGGCAGACGGTAGGCCTCCAGCCGGGCAGCCTGCAGGTGGGGCTGCCACGGTGGCTGTGTTTGAGGCTCTGGGGGGACCCCTGTTCTCCGAGCAACTGGGCCTACTGAGAGTCCAGCGCCTCAGAAGAGGCCTCCGCAGGCCGGCCCAGGCACCTGGTCCCTCTCTCCCCACGAGGTACCCGGCCGGCTCTCTCCGAGAAAGGAACACCTGGGCAGCGAGTAGCTGGGCACCAGGCATGAGGCCAACCCGCGCTCCTCAGCGTCCGCGCCCCCAGCGTCCGTCCGGTCAACTGGCCGGACAGGCCTCGGCTCTGCGTTAGGACGGGGCCGGCTCCCAGAAACACTCCTTGCCTGAACACCGTCCTCTCCTGCCTCTGGACTCTAAGCCTGGAAGGGGGGTTCTGGAACTTGGGGTCCTTTCTCCCCATGCCGCTGAGGCCCTTGCAGACGCCACCCGCGGAAGCACAGTGCACGCAGCCTCACACCTGCTGGGGGGGCTTCAGCTAAGAATTCTTCCGCCCACAGTCTGAAAGGGCGCAGGCACCGTTTTCTCCTGCCGCCGCGCCTTGTTTGTGTGGCTGTACCCCACCGCCTGACTGCGGCTCTGGGCGAGAGACGGTCCCTGGTGGGTTGGGGGACAGGCCTCCCTAAGCACCTAACGGACCATGAAGCCCAGGGGATGTGTGAACAGCAGGAGGGGCAAGTGAACTCCTGGGACGCTCCAGGACGGGCCTTGTTGCGCTCTTTGGAGACACGGAGGGGCAAGAACGCTCTCATTTATATATGCCAACGTGTCAAGGGGCATAAGAAGCTACAATGTGTCAGTGAGGACCCGGAAGAGGGGCCTATGGTGAAACAGGCCGTGTGAGCTGTTCTCAGAGGGGCCGCGTGACCGCCGGGGACTCACGGGGCCACCACTGTGATCAGCGACAACGAGAAAACTAGCGAAGCTTTGTCCTGTTTTCAGACACCCTGGATCGTCTAAGAGCAGATAATCCCTCCCATCCTGAACCCCCTAAGTGATCCAGGAGGGAAGGGATGGTCTCTCTGGGCCAAGGGCTGGCGCAGCCCTTTGTAGCCGCTGAGCCACCCCGAGTCCGTGCCGCTCTTCCTGACGTTTCAACTTTCACATTTTATTGGAAAGTTGGATGTGTAGTTTTCGGCAGCGTTTCTCCTCCGAACCGTCCTCGGGAACGAGTCGGGAGGCTACGCAGTAATTCAGAAATTAGTGAAATTTTATTCTTGGTGGGGCGTTGGATTAAGAGGCTGGGAGAGTGTGGCGCGAGGCAACGTGTAATTGCATGATAAGGCTCTCACGAGGAATTTATTGGCCAAGTTGCTATTTCTATTCCTTCCTAATCTCGTGGAGCACATTCATTCTCTGCAATCTGTCTCCATAATCTTCTGCGGGAGAACGGCAGCCAATAGAAGCACGCGTGTTTGGAGAGAGGAGGAAATATGCAGGAGCCTGATAAACTGGCGCTAATTATCCATATTTAGGACACCGAGTGCAGAAGATCAGGGTTTACAAACACCGAACCTGAGCCAGCGGTGACGGCTTCCTCGCGCAGAATATGTTGGAGGCAACCAGATAAGGGTTTCACGGGCAGGAGAGATTTATTGGTCAAAGGGTTCACCTTCCACTTTCCCACTTTTATATGGCAGTAAATTATTTAGGCTAAATTCACCAGAACATTACTCTTTTATTTGGCTGGGTGCCATGAGTTGCTTTTTCTTTGTGGCCTTTCAATGCAAATCCGTGTAGTGTAACATCAGCTGATAAGGGACACATAATTGAAGTCATAGGTAATTCCCCTTAATTCGGACGTGGAGGACGCTGAGGTAATGCGCCCAGGAAGAGTGAGACTCAGGGAGAGCAAAGGGCTGTATGCAGAGTACCGTCAACCCCGCCAGAAACACGTGGACGTGGACCCTCCCCGTGTGCCCAGGGGCCTGGGCCAGCAGGCTTGTGCACACAGCCGGTGCTGGAGTACAGAGGCCATGTGGCAGCTGTTCCTGTCTGGAATCCTTGTCATTTAAAAGTTTAACAATCGAAACAAACTCCTCTTCTCTCTACGGTCCCCATACTACCTCGAACTGACCTGATGTTTCACACTGGGTCCCAGGCTTCCTGAAGACTTGCTCTGGGAGAAGGTGCAGAAGGACTTCCGGCTGGAACTGTTGCCTGGCACGCCACGGGCTCAGCGGGAGCAATTTTCCTGCGTTACAGTAATTGCCTTGTAAAGGTTCCAGGAAGCACACAGTGGAGCTGAGCATTCTGACACACATTTGTGGGCTCATCTTGAAACCTAGAATATTCACCAAATCCCATTCAGTGGCATCAACTTCGATTTTTCCGTTTGACTCATCGTCAAGCATCTGCTTGGGTACCAATTGGAAAACTGGTCCCCTTCCTTCATCCTTTGAGAGTCTTCTAGAGTTTTCATCAGGAGCCTTTGCAGTCGCGTTGGACCGCCTCTGGTCCAAGGCAATAAGACTCCTCTGTCAAACGGGTATTGTGATCGAGTGAGAACCAGCTATTTTAAATACAAGACTTTTTAGAATAAAGAGACCCACGCTGAAGTTTGGGTGTGTAACTTGTAATCCCTCTATAAGGAAGTATAATGGAAGACTAGACAATCCTTGACGTGACTTTTCTTCAGCCCAGGCCACGTGGACAAGAAATTATCCACAGGTTACGAACACACACGTGCGCTTTTTCTTTTCAACCAGCCTGAGATGCCTTTGACAGTAAGATGCATCTTTATTTCACTTGCCGCTATGCATGAAGAAACGCTGCCACTTATAATTGTGAGCTGTCACCGAGGGTAATGGTGCACTTAGATTCCAAAGATGATAAAACCAAAAATGTGTGTCTCAGAACCAAGAAGATGCAGTGTGCACAGTTCTCAGGCGATTCATGAATGTGGACCATTTTGCCCAAAATATTAAAAAATTATTTGTTATTCTATAGAAATTAACTTTGCTAAAAATGAACAGATGTGTTAATATGTGGTCCACAAAGGCAGCAACTACTGCTACAGTTGTACGTGGTTTAAAAATGTAGCATCAACACAGTTATCCATTCAATTCACCAAAAAACAAAAAAGAGAGAGAGAAAAGACAAATATTCTCTCACCAGCAACACTCCAGCCATTGAGGCTAAAGATGCAAGTTGCTGGCATTTCTAGAAATATTACCTGGACTTCAGAAAGAACCCCAGTTCTTCAGCTTATTTGGTGCATCGAGATTACTTGCAAAAGTCAATGTGTCACTTCCCATACGGACATGCCCTGCCAGAGCAAAGTGACAGGCTGGGGCCAGCGTCGTTACTGGCTGGGGTGTGGTTCTGAAGACTTCACCTGGAGAGGTTGTTCCCCAGGGTCTGCTTTTGCCCCCGAATTACAGAGTGTTCACCGAGGTGATGGAAGAGGGCCTGCACTCTGCCTGCCTGCTTCCCCGTCCTCACCACCCTTCTTCCCTCACTGACGACCACTCCAGCTACAGAATTAGCCATTACTATGAAAACAGGACTAAACTCAGACAGAGACCACTATGTCTAATATAACCAATATAATGCAAGGAATCAGTTAAACTGTGTATCAGCTGAAGCTAATTTTCAAAATTTAACTTCTTTTTTAAGATGAAATTCAGGTTTTTTCCTTAAATTTGCCTGTGTTCCTATATTTGGACAGTGGCAAATCTATCCACCCCCCAACAGTGGACCTTGGCAGAATGTGGAAGAGGAAAACAGTGGGGAAATGACCCAAACTACAGGCGAAAGATTCTCAATGTGGCTGCGCCCTTCTGGGCTGAGCGTGTGTGTGTGTGTGTGTGTGTGTGTGTGTGTGTGTGTGTGTATGCCTCGCAGGTAAGGGAGCAAACGCGGAGGGGGGTGGGGGCGCCAGGGAGAAGGGCGTAGAAGCTGGAGCTACTACACGCTTGGGTTGGTGTCTCTGTGAACCAAGACGGGCTTGGTTTTTCCTCTGAGCTCAGGATGGCACCAGAGCTGAGAACGTGTCTCCGAGCCCAGCTCCCACTCTCGGTGGAGAAAGTCAGGGGTTGGCTTGGTGTGTGGCTGTGTCCTTTGCCCTTACTCCTCTCTCCAGAACCGGCCCCCTCCCCGAATCAACCAGCATCAAGTATACACTCAGTGCGCGTCAGCTTCATGAGGCGCCGCTGCGCCGAGTACCTAGTAGCCACTGACTCTTCCGCTAAAGCGGAAGACGCTTCGTGTGCTCGTCTTCCCAAGTCACGCTCCTGGAACACCTTCCCGGGGGTGTTGCAGCCCCTTCACAACGGTCTCTGAGCCGGATTCTTATCTGTGGGCAAGACACCCGAGGTATCTGAAATAAACACGGAACTCCAATCACTGTTTGCCTGTGAACTGGTTAGCAAGATGATTACAAGATACTGTAAATGTGCTTGGCATGTTGAAACATACTTTCAGCTCCAACGACTTCAAATAGCTCTTAGTAAAACAAATAAACAGAATAATGGTGGGATTTATTTGGAATTATTCATTATGAGACGACCCAAACCATGACACTTCTAATCACGTCTTAATTTTCTTGGTAGGATCAAAAGGGTGTTCCTGTCTTGACACGCTCCTCTCCCCGGGCCGCGGCAGTGGCTCTGTGGCTCTCGGAGCTGACAGAATGTTGGGGGTTTTTTGTGGATCATGCCTGGTTGGCTCTGGTTTCTACATAGTAAAACTGAAATAAATACCCAGGCTGACTGTCCTAGATTATCATCTGTGAGTTGATGTGTTAAATGCGCCCATTGCTTTAAAGGTTATAAATGACAAGATTTTTACTATTACAAGTAATTTATAGCTATTTCCTGTTTGACATGACAGACTCTCATGGAGAAGCCCAAATCGGTCTGCGTGACATACATTTATTTTAACACTTTCCCCTTCTCCAAATTCTAGCGTGTATTAACTACTGTTTTCCTAGGTGTCAATTTGCACCTGTGGGGTCTACCTCTGGAGGCTTCAGTGCGGTCCCTGGTCTCCCCTCCAGATGGCTGCCTGCATTTCAGTAGCTAATGTGGGTGATTACTGCATATTTACTGCAATTTATAAAAATCGCAGGAAATGACATTTTTATTAGTCACCGACTCCACCATCACCAACTGCAAATGGATGTTATGCATACAAGTCCATTTAAAAAAACTGTTCTTCCAAAGTCAAAAGCTTTTTCTAGTCTTCAATTCTGTGAAATGGCCATGCTCCCTTCCGCTTCCCATGGGGGGGTCCCAGAGGAGCTCAGACCTCGCTTATTTCTCAGTCCCGTCGGTGCCGGGACTGGAATACAGGCCAGCGGTGTGCCCTCTGCGACAGAGACGAAGATCCAGAAATGCCAGGACCTCAGCCGGAGGAGGCGTGGGAAGGGCAGATGAGAGCGGTGGCTCGGGACTCAGTCGCCGCCCTCAGCATCACTTCCGGCCGCAGTGAGGATGACTTCCTGTTTGGTGTCGGCATCACGCAGTGTGTGTGTGTTTGCAGCTGGATTCTGGCCAGAGATGAAACCTAACAGAATCCTGCTTTCCTGGTTCCTCCCTCCAGCTCTGAGAAGGGCGTGCACTAAATCTTAAAGGCGGAAGAGGAATTGTCTGTGTTGAAGCGGGGTCGGCAATGCAAAGAGTTTACCATCAGCCAAGGCAGGGACCGTGAAGAAGGAATCTGGGTTGAAAAACTGCCAGTTTATTTAGCATAAAGTAGAGAATAGCTGAGGGGCAGAAGAAAAGAAGATGGGGGCATTTCTGGGTGCCCCCCTAAAGCATCTCAAACACACAAAGCGTCGCCATCTTCCAGGCAGTCAGACGCAGGGGATGTTCGGTCACTCGGGTAGTATCGTGTGCAGCTCTGGTGGGGACATGTGAGTTGGGATCAGAGTGGTCACCCACACCACACAGTTGATGGGAAGGTCAAGGGAAGGGACGTCCTGAGAAGAGGGAACAGGACGAAGCTATCACCGGGGCAACAGGGTCTCCCAGCTAGGGGATGGGAAGAGGCAGTGGGCGGGGCGGAGGTAGGGGTGGGGTCCAGTCTAGAAGCGTGGAGCCAGGGCAGCGTTCTGGAGGGAAGAGGCGCCGGCAGCTAGAAGGCTGCAGAGAGGAGCTCACGGTGCCCGAACGTTCCCGTGCTGAGGGTCACTGTCAGCCCTGAGGACCCAGGTGGGAGGTGGGTGGGGAGCAGACACCACCACCTGCCCCAGAGGGGAGAGGACAGGCCCCTGGGAGGGGCTGTGCACCGCACAGAGGACTTGGGGAGAACAACCACTGTGGCGACCACAGCCGTCCCTAAACCCCGCAGGCGCCGGCTGCTGCTGTTCTTCCACTCGCTGCCCTAAGAATCCGCTGCCCTCTTTGGAGCTGAAAACCATGCAGCCTTGGCTTCTGGACCCAGGCTGACTCGCCAGGGTGGCTTTAGCCGCTGCTGTCCAGAGTGACTAGGCCGGGAGGAAGCGACTGTAGAACCGCGTGGAGGGACCGTGTGACCTGGGACAGGGAGAGGGTAAGGTTTACCCTCCAGGAGGCGGCTGACCCAGGGCCTGGCGCTTGCAGCCCGCTAAGGAGCTTCCCCCAGGTGCTGCCATGCGTGTTTACAAATAGGAAATTAGGGCTCAGAGCACTGCTGACACACAGGGACGCTCACATCCCAGCTCACACCTGACGACCGAGATGCTCCCAGCCGCCCACCCTGCCCCTCAGTGGGGCAGGAGGGAAACGAGACATGTCTGTGGGACGTGGTGCAAGCACGCCGAGGGCCGCGGTGGGGGGCCAGGGTATTTAAGACATTTAGCTCTGCACGGGCAGCCCTGCTTCACAGGGGCCCCGAGGAGGGCGCTGGGTCTGGGGCCTAACGCAGGGGGTCACTGTTGCTGTCAGTGTTTCCTCTCCCAACGGTGTCAGACTCTGTGACCCCACAGACTGCAGCCCGCCAGGCTCCTCCGCCCATGGGATTTCCCAGGCAAGGATACGGGAGTGGGCTGCCATTCCCTCCTCCAGAGGATGTTTCTGACCAGGAAGCTGCAGGATAAAAAATCTCCCCACTTTTTTTTTAACTTCAAGAAATCAGTTGTAAGAAGAGAGAAGAGTTGAAGCAGAATCTAGAAATTAAGAGGCTTAAGAGACATACCAACTAATTAAAAGTATGATCCTATTTGAATTCTGATTGAAAAAATAAATTTTAAAGCTAACGCTTATGGGTGCTTGCAGATTGGAACACTGATGGAATATTTGATGAACTTGACGTGTTGATTTTCTCCAGTGCAAGCATGGTATTATGATTATATGTGAAGAAAAAGATCTTCTATTTCAGAAGTACAAGCTGAAATACTCACAGATGAAGTTACATGATGTCTAGGGTTCGCTGCAAGCAGTGTAGCAATGGAAAGGGTTTGGAGCTAAACGCACATGTCATTTACTTTTATGTATGTTCCAAGTCCTCCATGATAAAAGGTTAAAACTAAGATTTAAGATCGCCAGGGAAACAACTTGTATTGAAATGCAAATATCAGAATATATTTTTAAAATATTGTGTGATATAGTAATAATTTTCCTCCATAATGCACTAAGTAACAAGTTCTGTGGCAGGTCCAAAAGCGACTGCAATTTCAAAATGGTCGGGAGCATAAATGATATTTTGAAATGTAATATTTGCAACAAGCATACTGTGACATGAAAATACTTATTATTTCCGTTGGTGAGAAAGTTGTCGGGAACGTTACTGCTCCCATGGCGTGTGGGCTACTGAGATGCTGACTTTCAGTTAAAGGGTAATAAAAAGAAAGGTGACTATTTTTCTGTCCAAGTTCAATGGACATTCTGAGTTCTCTTCATGGAGTATCTGGACTCCAGAGTAGCTTGGCGGACCTCAGGGTAGCTCAGTGGACCCCAGGAGAGCTCGGTGGACCCCAAGTTAGTGGCCATGTTCTCAAGGCGTGGGGGTGTTCTGGGGTGAACGCCGTGCTTTGCTCTTTGTTTTAGAGAGACAGGCCATGTCTGATGTGGGGATTGGAACGCATTTTACATCCTGGTTCTTAGCTGTTTGACACACTCATGGATCTGGGACTCATAGGGAATGGCGCATTCAGAGACAAGTTGGGAATCCCAGCACTTCTTCTTTCCTCTCCCTGATGGAAAAATGGCCAAGTTAATACCAAGTTAATACAAGTTATTCATTGTACCACTTAGGAACCATCTATAGTGATAGAGAACCAGATTCCTAAAATGTTAGAATAAATGGAGGCCTTAAGGAAACTTCCCTGGTGGGTTCAATGGATAAGCCTTTGCCCTCCAATGCAGGGGGTGCAGGTTTGATGCCTGGCCAGGGAGCCAAGATCCCATGTGCCTCGTGGCCAGCAAAGCAACACATAAGACAGAAGCCTGTGCTCTGCTGGGCCGCAGTGGAGACGCAGACATAAAGAGCAGACCAGGGACACCGCGGGGGAAGGAGAGGGCATGTGTAAGGAGAGGGCATGTACGTCGCCATGTGTAAAACACGGCTGGTGGGAATGCGCCGTGTGACTCAGGGAGCCCGGCCCGGTGCTCTGTGGGAACCGCGAGGTGTGGCACGGGATGGGGGGTGGGAGGGGGCTTCAAGAGGGAGGGGACATATATGCCTATGGGTGTTCATGTTGATGCTCGGCAGAAATCAGCACATTGTAAAGCAATTATCCTCCAATAAGAAATTTGACCAAAAAACCCACAAAAAACCAGAAGCAATATTGTAACAAGTTCAATAAAGACTTTTAAAAAAGGCCTTAAGGAGGATGTACTGCCTCTGCAGGTGGGAGGTGATGCTCAGTCCGAGGAGCCACCTGGTCTCTCGCCTCTGGGACCTGCCCGGTTCACGGAGCCCTAGTGTCTCAGGAACGTTCCCCAGCAGCCTTCCCTTAAAGAAACACTTCATTGCTTTGTTTATGAAGGAGTTAGGTTCAACTTAAAATATTTTATGTGCTAACAACTCTGTAGTTGATCAAAAAAAAGTAATAGATGTCAGCTGAAGGAACAAAGCGATATTTTAATTACTTTCTTAAATGACTACACTGTATTACTAAAGGCAAGTGTGTCTGCTATTGGAATCAGATTTTGCTGCCAACACCTTCATGTTCAACACTAATTTTTACGTGGGACTTTGATTTTTCATAAAGTTTTCATTTGCTAAAAATTAGTTCATTATTTCTTTATTTTACCTTTGTGTATTTCTTCCAGCATCAATTGACACTGTTACCGAACACTTAACTTAGAGCACAAAGTTTTTGCATTGAACTGTGAGTCCCGTGACCCCTTCTGCTGGCCTGTTTTAAGACTCTTTGTAGGCAACTGTGAGTGCTTCTCTAGAAAAATGAAAGGTTTCCAGAAGCAGGAAAACGATAGATAACTGCTATTTGGATATTCCTGCAACGAAATACTCAAGTTTCAGGTTGTAATAAAGCCTGCCAGCTATCACATAGCGACTCCAAAAGCTTCCAAGCAATGATGTGAGGACTCACTGTTAAACATTAACAGACAAAAAAGACGACTTGACTTTTCTGGAAAACCTCCAACAGGAAAGACTGAGTCCAAAACTAACATGCCAAGGAGATTCAGAAAGAACAGAGTTATTGAGGGTAAATAAAAAGTATTTTTAAAAAGCACAAAGAAGATATGCGTGAAAAAAAAAATCAGCATTTCAAGAACTGACGCTTTTGACCTGCGGCGCTGGAGACAACTCTGGAGAGTCCCTTGGACAGCAAGGAGATCCAACCAGTCGATCCTCAAAGAATTCAACCCTGAGTATTCACTGGAAAGACTGATGCTGCAGCTGAAGCTTCAATACTTTGACCACCTGATTCAAAGAGCCGACTCACTGGAAAAGACCCCGATGCTAGGAAAGACGGAGGGCAGGAGGAGGAGACAACAGAGGATGAGATGATTGGATGACATCACTGACTCAATGGACGTGAGTTTGAGCAAGCTCTGAGAGATTGAAGGACAAGGAAGTCTGATGTGCTGAAGCCCCTGCGGTCACCAAGAGTCGGACATGACTTAGCAACTGAACAACAGCAACAACGAAACATATAGAGATGGAAGCTCAGAGCACAGTATAAATCTCGCAACAGAAAAATATGATTCCTGAAAAAACAACAGGATAAGTGAAAGATAAATATGAGAAACTCTTCAAGAAGTCAGAGCTTAAAAAGAAGATGGGGGGATAGAGAATAAAAGGAAAAAACTGTACAAAATCAGAGGGTGATGGAGATGGGTCTTCTAACTAAAGGGAGCTCCAGAAAGAGAGGACAGAGAGAGTAGAGAGAAAAAAGCTTCAGAAATTAACAAAATTTTCAGACTTGAAGGGTATGTCGTTTGAGACGGAGAGTGTACAACAAACACACAAAGAAGTCTTACATAAGGCACAACTTCCCATGGCTTCAAGAAGCAGAGAGACGCAATCAAAAAATAACTCACAGAGGGAGATGAAGAAAAACAAGCAAACGAAATAAAAACAGGTCAAAGATAAAGGACCCAGAATCCAGCAGAATGGGCTTGATCCCTGCCTGGGTCAGGAAGATCCCCTGGAGGAGGAAATGGCAACCCACTCCAGGATTCTTGCCTGGAGAAGCCCGTGGACCGGGGAGCCTTGCAGGCCGCAGAGCGTGAGGTCACAGAGAGCTGGACACGAGTCAGTAACTAACCCACCACCATAGCTAACGTCATACTCAGTGGTGAAGGACTGGGAGCTTTCCCCCTAAAATCAAGAAAAAGACAAGAATGGCGCTCTCCTAGCTTCTCTTCAACATTGTACTGGGGGTTCTGGCCAGTAAAACAAGACAAGGAAAAAAGAGATGCCTAGATTAGAATGGAAGAAAAAAATCTTTACTTGCTGGTAGTAAAATTGCCTTTGTAAAAAATCTCATAGGAGCTGCAAAATGAACCTACCACAACTTATAAGAAATTTATCAAAGTTATAAGATTCAAGGCCCAAATTTAAAAACCGTGGTATTTTTCTATCAGAAAATGAAATTTTAAAAGCACTACTACTTACAGTAACAAAATGAAATGTGAAACAGTTTGGGAGAAAAATGACCAGAGATGGACAAGATCTGTGCATGAAAACAGAACATTGCTTTCAAAAAGTTAAAGATTTAAATAAATGGAGACCTATAACAAGGCAGTGAGTTGGAAAAATCAGTATTATTAAGATATCAAGTCCCTCAAAATACAAAGGGTGTTGAAAAGCCAAAACAATCTTGAAAAAAATGAAAAAGTAGGAGAATTTACACTATCTGTTTTAAAGGCTTATTTTAGAACTGTAGTAAGCAATACTGTGTGGTACTGGCAAGAAGATGAGCCAATAAATCTGTGTATCAGAATAAGGAGTCCGAAGACAGAGCCAAACGTATATTGCTAATTGATTGTCAGCAAAGGTACCAAAACAATTTAATGGGAAGAATAATCTTTTCAAAAAATGAAATTATTAGAACAATTGAGCAGCCACATGCAGAAAGCATTAACCTTTACGTCATACACATACGAGAGTCAGTGCAGACGCGCCACTGACCTAAGTGCGGGAGGTAAAGCTCTGGAAGGTTAGGGGATCATTCAATAGGTCTTTCTTGATGCTGGAAATATTTTTGTATTTCCCAAGATAATAACCACACATAACTACCAAGCATTTGAAATTGGCTACTGTGATTGAGAAACAAATTTTTAAAAATTTAATTTTACCTATTGTAATGTTAAATGACCACATGTAGGTAGGGGCTATTTCATTGGGCAACACATTTCCAAGGAAATTCTAAGAGAAAATCTTAATGACCTTGAATTTGGCAAAAACTAAAATAAAATACACCAGAAAAGGCATGACCTATGTGAAAGAAAATACAACACAAAAGGCATAAACATGAAAGAAAAATGAAACCAGTAAACCAGACTTCATGACAATGTAAAGCTTTTCTTCTTCAAATGACATTGTTAAGAGGAAGAAAAGGTAAGCTACAGACAGAAAATATTTGCAAATGTTTTAACACACATTTCTCCAAAGAAGATATGTAGAGGGATGGCCAATAAGCACACAAAAGGATGCTGGAGGGGGTTTGTCATTAGGGAAAAGCAAGTTAAAGCCACACGTGGTCCTTGCACACAGCCAGAAGCATAGCTAACATCAAAAAGCAAGTGTTGATACGGAGAAACTGGAGCTCTCATACATGCTAGTGGGAATGAAATGCAGTGCATGCACTCTGAAAGAGGGTTTGCAATTTCTTGAAAACTTAACTCCAGTATTCTTGCCTGGAGAATCCCCATGAACGTGGGAGCCTGGCGGCGACAGTCCATGGGGTCACAGAGAGTTGGACGCGCCTGCGTGCCTAAGCACAGCACCAGATAGCAGCCAGTCCCTGCCTACGAGTTCACCCCAGAGAAACGAGCATATGTCCACCCAAAGACTCGCACACAGTCCACGACAGCCAGAAATGCAAACAGATGTCTGTCACGAGGTGGGCAGACAGCAGTTCATCCACGCAGCAGGACCTCAACTCAGCAATAAAAGGAGGGGCCCACAGACCACTAGAGCCTGGGTGGATCTCAGGGTGATTCTGCTGGAAGAGACAGGACAGGCAGCAGGAGTCCATGTATGTAAAATTCTAGAAAACGCAGACAAATAATGGCAACTGAACTGAGAAAAGCAGATGACTAACTACCTGTGAGGGGAGAGAGCAGGAGCGAGGGTTTGCAGAGAAGGCAGGGACACCTTGAGGGTGACAGACAGGTTCACTCTCCAACTGTGGCAACTGTCGCCTGGGTTTGTTTACTTGTCAAAAGGAATCATATCGTTCACTTTACATACGTGTAGTTTCTTGTATACCAAGTAGCCCTCAGGAGACTGGAAGGAAAGAAAGCAGTGCGGGCTACTCAGAAGCAACAGAGTAGGATGGAGAGCGGAGTCTTAAAGGAAGCTGACTTTAGAGCCCTTTAACCAGCTAAGCTACCACTCCAGTGTTGTACAGCCTGCGGAAGTCACCAGAACAAGGGGGTAAGTCAGCACGAGGGACAACATGGGACCCAGAGGGTGAAAGAGCGCCTGGAAGGAAGGTAAAGGGAGACGGTGAGCACTACCGGCCTCGTTAGAGCATCGTTAGAGCAGCCACCCGCTGCGGGCAGGGGACAGAAGGCCTTGGCAGGAGCGGCGAGAGGGAGAGGCTGAGCTCGTGCATTCCCGACGCTTAATCTCGCAAAAAATAGCATCGAGGCTGCTTACCAGAGTGACGCCGAGCCTGGCGAGAATTTGTAATAAGAACAGAGAAACCAAGTGTTAAAGAAGAAGCGCTCTCACAAAACCAGACCATTGACAACTTCAGGGGAAACAGTTTTGAAAGAAAGGAAATATAATCATAGTTTCCCACTGTCTCAGCCACGACCAGTCCTTCCACGAACGGAAGGTGGGGTACGCTGAATATCGGTTTAACAGAAACAACGATATACCTACACGGGGAAACAGACGGCTGGGGAAGAATGCAAAGAACCTGAAAGCTTTATAGTGTCTAGTGAGTAAGGTCCAAACAAGTAATGCCCCAAATTAACAAAGAATAAGAAATATAAAACTATCACCCAGAACTATGGAGATAAACCATGGGGGAAAACAGCCAAAAGTCTTATAACAAGTTGCTGCTGGGGGATGGAACTGAGTGAGGCTGGGGTGCCGGAAACAAGGGAGATTTTCCTAATGAACTTTATAACAGCGCTTGCCTTAGAAAAGTATTCAACGGAAGGATGGAGACAGGAACACAATCAGTGGTTTCCAGTGTTGGCAGCAGGGACGATGAATAGGAGGAGCACAGTGTGGGCGGGAGGGACAGAGAAAATTCTCTGCAGGACGCTGTAGAGGAGGGCATCGTGACTGTCCAAAACCACGGCCGATGCAGAACAGCCAGGGCCACGCGACTGTGGGCTGCGCACCCCGGGCGGTGCCCCGTCAGTGGAGGCTCTTCCACCGAGATAAGTGTACCCTCTGGGGGGCAGCTGATGGATGGGGGCTGGGCACGGCGGGGGAGGGAGTCATCTCTGCACTTTACACTCGGTGTCGCTGTGAGCCTAAAACCACTCTATTAAAAATAATCCCATGCATTGTATAAATATGAGAATCTGTCAGCTCCAGATTTCAATTCTGAATTTTCTGTTCCTCAGGGATATGCCCTTTGGTAGATAGCTTAACCTTTCAGATTCTTAATCTGTATAAAGGGGAAATGGCTATACATCTATCTGGAGGAGGAAATGGCAATCCACTTCAGCATTCTTGCCTGGAGAATCCCTTGGACAGAGGAGCCTGGTGGGCTACAGTCCATGGGGATCACACAGACTCAGACACGACCAAGCGACTAAGCGCAGCTATACTTCTAAATTGGAGATGCAGTGAGGATTAAATGAGATTATACACGCGAACTTTCCTAGTGATTAACCTCTCTGCATGTTGCATTCTTCAAAGATGTGAAGGTGGTCTGCAAAGATGCATTTAATAAAGCAAGACAACGTGAATTAAGAATACATGAAACTAAGGCCGCGTCCGGCACCTGCGCATTGCTCACTGCGCTGGAGCAGCGCTTCTGCCGCGCCTGCCAAGCGCCGCCTCCGCGCGGTTCCGTGAGTGCCCTCGGTGTGCCTCACTGGCGGCAGCGCTTTTGCGCGGATGCTTAGTCCAGGGTGGGCTCCTGCTTGGCTGCATCAGGAGGTGCTGTGACAGACAGCTTGAAGCGAGAATTGCACACAGAGCGCCGAGAGCCCGCAGGAGACCACACCCTTCCATCTCGCGTCCGCCAGGGCCCTCCAGCACGCAGCGCTCACCCAGCCAGAACGCTGGCTGGGCCATGGTCAAAGAGCGGACGTTACGGCTGGAATGGAATGGCGCCTCCAAGAAGGGCGTCCTAACCCCCCCCCCCATGGGACATTGTCTGGAAATACCGCTTCTAGACCATCAAGAGGGTATGTCAGGGTGGGCCTGAGTGTGCAGTGTCCTTATAAAAGGCGACCTGGACACGGAGACGCTCAGCGATCCCAGAGGGTGCTCCCCCAGCCAAACGTGAGAGCGAACGTCGCTCCGTGTCTGACTCTTTGCGGCCCCATGGACCCTGCACTCCAGACCAGACCAGAATGTCCTTCCGCCAAGGTCGCCCGCAAACCGCCGACAGCCGGGGAACCGGGTGGGTCCTCCCTCCTGCCTCAGAGGGAACCACCCGGCCGCTCCTCTGCGTCTGGCTTCTGGCCCCCAGGCCTCCAGGGAGCACCTTGGTGCTGTTGGAAACCCTGCCGCCTGTGGCGCTGGTTGCCTGCAGCGGGCACTCAGCACTCGGGCAGGTGACCGAGAACCCCTCTTCCGTCCAGGCGTCTGCACTGCAGCCTCACGGGGCACCTCTCTGAGCTGGGGTCGGGGGTCTCCTTGCCAGCTCTCTTTAACACATCCATCTTTCCAAGGTGACCCCTCTCCGACCCCCCTCTGGTTTTGGTCCCCTGTCGGCGTCCGGGTAACGCCTCATTCCTAATAATTTTCTCGGTGTTCCCTGTATTTCTTGGTCTGAATTTTGTTTTCCACTTGTTCCCACATTCGAGTCACCGTCATGAATACACGCAACCAAAATATTTCAATCCCATCCAGTTCAAAAGAAGTGAAAGTCGCTCAGTCCTGTCCAACTCTTTGCAACCCCATGGACTATACGGTCCATGGAATTCTCCCGGCCAGAATACTGGAGGGGGGTGCCGTTCCCTTCTCCAGGGGATCTTCCCAACCCCAGGATAGAACCAGGGTCTCCTGCATTGTAGGCAGATTCTTTACTGTCTGAGCCACAATGGTAGCTCACTAAAGTGGGTAGCCTATCCCTTCTCCAGGGGATCTTCCCTGCCCAGGAATGGAACCGGGGTTTCCTGCATTGCAGGCAGATTCTTTACCAGCTGAGCCAGGGAAGCCCCACCCAGCTCAAAGGCAATCATATAACCACATAATCAGAGAGCCCGGCCGGCCTCCAGGCCGATGCGGTGCAGGAGTGTCTCCACAGGGAGCCTCGGTGCCCTTGTATTCGCGCCTGGAGCCGCTCTCCTCTGCAGCTCCACACTCGGTGGGTCCCAGGCCAGCTGCCCTCCTTCACTGCTGCCTGGAGCTTGTCTTGGTCCTTCTCAGCTTCCTCAACAAGACAAGACAAAAACAAGCAAAATAGATTTTGAAACAATAAAAAGCCTTAGGAGGAGGCAGTTTTCTGTGTGAAACTGGGAGTCGTCTCCTTCCTCCTATTCAGGGATACTGAGTCAGCCTATAAGATAAAAGTAATCCCCGAGAGAGTAAAAAGGTAATCAGATGTTATGATTTCAGAGTCAGGGAGATGACTCACACTGGCGCCCTCTGCTTTCGGAACTGCCGCCTTCCCAGGCAGGACTGACCGACCAAACACGACCAGCCTTGTCTCGTGTGGCAGTGCCATGGTGGCTGGCACGGGGACTCCAGGCAGCCGTGTTCCTTGTTTGCTGCCCACCGCAGCCAGGACTAGAGACGTTTTGTCAGTATGAGGTTTATAAAGAAAAGAGAAAGTCTGCACTAAAAAAGCAGATGTAAGGCTCCTCCGGGCTGGTCCTAGACAGCACGGCCTCACCAGCCCTGACTTCGGCTCTGCGCAGGGGTCCAGTGCAGTAAACAGCTGTTGGCCCCACGAGGTGCTTGAACTGTGCTGATATTTGAAATAAAACATTCAGAATAAACAAATCAAGTGGGACCTGGAGCCCATTCTCCTGGAGGCTGGGGGCTGCTGGCAGGTCAGTTCGCACTGGTCTCTGGCCCGGGGCACATCTGGGAAGGTGTTCTAGCAAAAGCAGGCCTTCACATCACGAATCTGCAGGTGTCCAGGCTCCACAGAGGCTGCACAGGCAAGGGTGGGGCACTGACCCCATTTTGCTTGTTGAGTTTTTAAAAAATCCTCAAGTGGAGACTTTGCTTAAAATGTTGTAAATGTGCTATTTTCCTCAAACCTAATTTAATGTAATCATAACTATTTCACATTCATTTAAAACTTAAGCTGTTTAAATTTATATTGAACTTGTAGCTTATAGATTTAAATTATCTATTTTTAATGCAAATACATGATTACATTTGAGCTGCGACTTTTAAAGACAATTTTGGTTTTCTGCAAATAGTTGCTACAGATGATGTATTTATTTTAGATAATAAAGTATGGTTTAATTATTTGAAGGCTTTCATGTAATTGCCTTTAGTAAGTGTATAACTTCACTCATTATCCAAATCTTGTCATCAATATTTTAAAATTTGAGAATATATTTCTTGTAGTAATTTTGGTTGAAAGACTAAAATAAATTACCTGCTCTTTTAAATGAGAAGAAAGGTTTTACATTAATATCTTACTCAATTAACATAACCAGATTTTAATCCATGCAACTCAGAGAGAGTTAGAGATGGTGAACTACTGATTGAAGGCGGGAGGAGAAGGGGGCGACAGGATGAGACGGCCGGATGGCATCACCAACTCCAGGGACATGAGTGTGAGTACACTCCAGGAGTTGGTGATGGACAGGGAGGCCTGGCGTGCTGCGGTCCGTGTGGTTGCAACGAGCTGGACACGACTGAGCGACTGAGCTGAGCTGAGCCCACTGCCGTGTAAACTCACAGGCGAGGACTTGCTCAACTAGGTTTCCCAGCTTTTTGTTCATTTTCATTGTAAGTGTTCGCAGCACGAGGATTTCTACCGACTTTTCATGTTTTCAGTTAAAAACACCTTTCTTTCTTTCTTTGTTTGGCTGCCTCGGGTCTTGCCTGCGTCCTGCAGGGTCTCCGTTTTGGCGCGAGGACTCTCAGGCCGTGGCGCTCCACGCTCAGCAGTCGCAGCAGGCTGGCCTAGCTGCCCGCTGCCTGTGGGATCTCAGCTCCCCGACCAGGGATTGAACCCGCATCCCCTGCACTGCCAAGTGGATTCTTAACCACTGGACCACAGGGGAGTCCCTCGAGATTTTAAATAGATGCTTAGTCTACCGGCTCTGACCACGGGCAAGACTGCGCCGAGTCAGCCTGAATTTACTTCTCCACTTCATTTCATCAGCTGTGACTTAAACGTTTCTGTTCAGCCTCCCCCCCTTCCTCCTCTCCCCACTCCTTCCCTTTCCCTGTCTTTCTTTCTTTGTACAGGGTCTTTTCTCTATGCAAGCTGCGTGGTGACGGGGTGTCTGTGGTTCTGGGTGTATAGTGTATGAGGTGCGCTCACGCAGTCACAATAACTGCAGTGATGATATTAATAATCTGCAATGATGATCAAAACAAGAGAGTTTAAGAAACTCTCCCCTGCCTACCGTGCACAGGGGCCTGATTGTCTGGACTGACATCTTATCCATTAAAATGATGAATGATTTAGACAGCAAAGACGCTGTCATCGTCTCCAAAAGGCACAGGTTATCAGGTGTTTTGAATGATGCCCTGAGTCCTGAAATTAGCTAAAAACTCTATTGGAACCCTTGTATTATCAAGACAGTTTTGAATCTATAGAACATTTTCTCTCATTATATCCTATTTAAAATTTATTTTCCCACATGCTATTCAAGTAGACACGAATTTCTTCCCTTAGTACACCTGATCTAGATCTGTGTCTGTGAATATAAGGCACGCGGTCCTTCTTCTGATCTGCAGGGACAGTCACGGGCACCACACGGAGTGGTGTGGCTCCTAGACAGAGCCGTGCTGATGCATGGTAGTGTGCTCCATCATTCTATTTGCACGGCCTCTTCCTTTCAAAGTTACTGAAAGTACTTAATGTATCAAGGTTTTTTGGGAAAACAAGATATCCCCATTTTACAGACAATAGCTAAGTATTATATTATGCTTACAGTTATTATATATTCAACAAAACCCATTTATTCAATCTCACCTGTACTGTTAAATGCTCTTCTCCCACTTTCAAATATCATTCAAACACTGCTCAGCTATTTATGTGTCTCAGCCCAGACGGCACTCACAGGCTGTGCAGACCTGGTCTGTGTAAATACAAGTTAGTTTGGTAAAGTTAGAGCTTGATAACAGCACAACATATGACTTTGCTGAGTCTGTTTAATCACCCATTCTTTACAACAAAAATGTGTGTGCGCGAGGCCTGCCTCCTGCGTCTGCCTGACTGCCCTCCAGGAGAGGCCCAGTGCGTCCTCGGGCAGTTGGAATGGCCAGTCTAAAAATGGAAAATAAAACCAGTAAATTGGTCAGTCCTCTCTACTTGCAAGATTTTTATAATCCAGCTAAAAATTTTCTTCTTTTGCTAGCTTAATTTTTTCAAAAATCATCTAAATTGAACAGTTCAGTGAGAGTACTTTATAAACAATAAATTGCTCCTCAAATTTAAGTGATCTAAACAGAGCCTTGGGCTTCCCTGGTGGCTCAGATGGTAAAGAGTCTGCCTGCCATGCAGAAGACCAATCTAGGAAGACCCCCTGGAGGAGGGCATGGCAACCCACTCCAGTGTTCTTGCCTGGAGAATCCCAGGGACAGAGGCGCCTGGCGGGCTATAGTCCATGGGGTCACAAAGAGTCCCATGACGGCACGACTAACGCACATGGTCTGAACAGCTGTTCACCACACAAATGCTGGGGCCCGTGTTGTGTCCTGGGTCTCCTGAGTCCCGAGGGACTTGCTCAGCATCCCTGGGGGTGCTGAGGAGCAGGCTGGGCCTGGGTCCTCCTGGACCTTGGAGGTGTCCTGCTCCGGGGACTGGTCTGAGCCCTGCCTCGGCGACAAGCTCTCCCAGCGTCCATGCCTCTGGGTGTGAGAGGCCCTGCCGTGTGAATCTCTGCGGCTAACTTTGCGCCAACTCCAAGGGAATGTGGGCGGCCGCCGCTGAACAAGGTCACGATCAGATCCGTTCTGCTCAAAGTCGTTGCAGCGTTCATCTGTGCAGAGAGACAGGGTGCACGCCCCATGGGAGGGCTCCACGGGCAGAGCAGCCCAGGGCACCCCAGCTTCCAGCCCAGCTCCTGCTTCCTCTGAAGGACCCTTCCTGAGCCCCCAGGTTGGGCCCCCAACCGCCTGTCCCCCAGTAGTGCCCCTCAGGGTCACGCTCCCTCATGTGCCACCAGGCTCACCGGCACAGTGAGGCCGGCGAGTCCAGAGCCGCACTGCCAGCACCTGCCAACAGGCCACGCCCACGACAGGCCCCCCCCCCCCCAGAGTAACCCGTGCAACAACGTCTGCCGGGCA
>SJYA01001660.1:41971-74649 GCA_006410615.1 Neotragus moschatus
GGAGGGGGGCCGGGGGCCGCGCAGGGAGCGCAGGCGCGCGGAGAGGGCCTGAGAGCTGGGCGGCCGAGCCCGGGACGCGCTGCCTGCTGCCTGCCCGGGGCCGTGCGCTCGGAGCGGAGGCGCACGCGGGGCCGGCGGCGCGCGGGGCCCAGCAGCCATACGCCGGGCCCGGGCTGCCATTAAATGAGCGCGCCGCGGCCAATGGGAGCCGGCGGCGGCGGTGATTTGCATGGCGCGCTGGCGAGTGACGTGGGGAGGGGGGTAGGGGCGCCGGGCGCGGGCGGCGGAGCGGGAGGAGCAGAGGGAGGCGGAGGAGCAGAGGAGGAGGGAAGAGGGAGGAGGGAGGCGGCCGGGAGGGCGGTCCATGCCACGCCGCTTCCCGAGCGCGCGCGGCGGCAGCGAACCTCGAGCTCGCCCTCCTCGCCTCTCCCCGCCCGCGCGCTCCGAACGATTAACGAGCGGGTTTTAAAGCGAAGATGAAGAACGACTCCTGCGGGGCGAGGGGCGGGGGCCGGCAGCCTCGAGCCACGTTTAAAAGAGCTCCGAGGAGACGCGGCCCCTCTGCTCCCCCGCCAGCAGACTCCACGCCTGCTGGGAAGGGGGAAGTTGGAGGCCGGGGCGGGATGCTCGCCCCCTGCTCGGCCCGGGGGCCGGAAGGCTGGGCGTGCCCTCTGGAGCAGGGGAGACTTGCCGAGGCACGCAGCGGGAACACCCCCCTTCCCCCGCCCCGCGGGCGCGCCCGCGAGATCTGGACCGCTCCGGCCCCCTCCCAAGGCGCACGCTTCGCCGCCGGCGGGCTGAATTTCTCAGCCCCTTCCCGTAGGGAAGGCCTCCGCGGTCCAGGCCACGAAGATCCTGAGACGCGCGAGCGTTTAAGCCGGGCCCCGCTCCACGGCTGCTCTTAGCATCAGCCCTTAAGTCTTATTTTGGGCGGGGTCGGGGGGTGGGTATTGAGTCTAGGGGTTGGCATCACGTGCTCTTCTCGGGTTGGCTTCCTCCTAAAACGGCCTTTCTAGGAAGGTTGAAAGCAACAAGATCTGTCTGGAACCTAGCGACTCAACGACAGTTGAAAAAGTTGGTTGAAATCGCAAACGAAGGATCTAGCCCACGCTCTTCTGGAGCTGTTTGCTGGAGAACTGCGAAAACTTCGTAAACGGAGGGCGGGGGCCCCTGAACCCGAATTGGAAGGGTGGGGCCTCGGGACGAGGAGGCGGATGCCCTTTTCCTGCTTTATGCAAACCAGACGCCTGTTTCCTGGAAGACGGAGGCACAGACCTGCGGGTGTAATTGTTGAACCCCGAAGTATTCTCAGTACCGGGAAGCACAGGCCCGTTCTCAAACACCAGTGCGCTCACGCTGTGGGTGCAACCCCAAGGGTCTGAAAATGGCCCAAAGGCTTGCGGAAAATCCCCAGAGTCCTCGGGGAGGAATGGGGCGTCTCTGTGCGCTGCGGAGGGTGGTGCTTAGGGGATGGCTGGTGGATAAAGTGGTGCCCAGCCAAAGCGCCCAACTGACCATCTTGTGACAAAAACAAACATACGATGATCGTTACAAGACGAGTTAAGAAGGCTGTTGAATATGTCGGGCAGCGAACACACGACGCCTCTTCCCCTACCCCTTAAAAAAATTCTGAGCTGGTGAATTTCCTGACCCTGTTGCTTGTCCCGGGTATAGGAATAATGCTTTCTTTCCTCTCAATTACTGTGATTATTACTGTTGCGCTTTTTTATATTATTATTATTTCAAGATTGTTGCAGTATGCAGTGCAAGAGCAAATTGGCCTCTGCCGATTTAACTGCTTTCGTTTCAGGCCATTCAGCATTTAATAGTGAACTCATCAAATAATATATAATTATATTATAAAGGAAACGTCATTTCATGTTTATTTTTCACTAAATATCTAGGTTGTAAACTTGGTTTTCAGTTGCCTTCTTATTTCACCAGTCGAGTTTGTTAAACCTTTGGTTTGTTTCATGCACTCCCTCCAAATACCACTTGCATTGTGAATGAACAAAAAAAAGAACAGGGATATTGCTGAAGAATGCTATAGGTCTGCTTCTCCTTTGATGACTTAGGAGGCAATGGGTGTGCCGTGTGTTATGGAAAGTCAGCAAGACTGAAATAAAGGAAATGGTTTACAAATTATAAACTATATTATCTACTTAGCAATTGAAAGATTTCTTTCCTATGCTTTTCAATTTAAATTTTAAACTAAATAGCCTAAGACCCCCTGAAAACGCTTTGTGTGAACCAGGCTTGGCACCTTATTTTTCCATATCAATGGAGCAATTTATTTTATAAACACCCTGCACTCCAGTGTGCATTGCAGGAATGCTTTATGCTTTGGGGAACTTGGATAGCTGATTCTGAAATGGTCTGATTTCTTTCCACCACAGTCTTGAAAATTGTTTCCAAATACAAAGTTACCCTTGTTTTCCAGAGCATCTGAATAGGGGGTAAATGGTTTAGCCCTCTGTTAGAGCACGCTGGTGCTCAGCATCCCGGGCGCTCTCCATGAGCCCTTTTCAGTGATGAGGTGGTCCCTGGGCCCAAGCTGGTGCAAGCGCTGTGGGTGCCCACTTGCACAAACATTAAACCCGAGCTGCAGGTGTAACTTGTTGCCAAGTGATGGATGATTGGCAGCCACCGCCTGTGCCAGTTAGGCAGTGGCAGGGCACTGCTTGCCAGAACTCCCAGTGCCTTCCTCCCTGGCATGGCGGCTGAGAAGCTTCACATGAATCCCTGCCAGTGACGGCTTCTCCCAGCCTCAGCGTCTTCCCCCTTGTGACCTTCGCTCCCTGTCACTCCAGAAGAAACCAGAAATGGTCCAAAACAGTTGGGAAAACACCTCCTCTTCCTGAGTCTTATGTTCCTCGCGCCTGACCCCCACCAGGTTGGCAGGGACTTTCTCCAAGACCAGGCATTGCAGAATATGAAGACAGACTACGCTGGTTCCAAGTAACATCAGAGCCCAGACCCCCAGCGATGGATTCGTTCACTGTTGATTGGCCACATTTGCTCTCTTGGCATCTCAGAAACTTCTTTATGCCTGTTTGTTCAGAGCACCAAAGAGAAGATCAGCTTAGAAATGTGGATAAGTAAAGATGCTTTCTGTCCTTTTATTTAACTTTTGGGGACAATCCTCAAAGAGAATCCAAGCCATCATTAGAGGAAATTATATAGACACACCTGTGCATATGTGTACATACAAGTGCACACAGATAACACGCCTGTGTATAAACAGGTATACACAGAATATATGCACATGTCTATAGACGTGCATACACACATGTGCATACACACAGAATGCATGTTTACATGTGTGCACACATAAAATACATGTATACACCCAGGACATATACATGAATGCATTCATGTACACTCTGGGGCACACAGAACATATTCACACTTGTATATGCATGTATATACATACAGGTGTGTTCCCAAAGAATATATGCATATATATTCAAGTCCTGTGTTTAGGCGGTTATACAAGAGCCCTTGACTTTCCAGTAACTTGAGTTCTGGACTTTAACACCAGGAGCTCACGCTGCGTGTTCGGAATGACTCAGACTTGGCATTGGCTCTTTCCTCTCGCTGAGGCTGTGCTCAGGAGAAGGCTGGACTGCAGCCTGGCCCCAGCAGTCTGTCAATGAAAGCCTGCTCTCAGGCACTCAGAGATGACCTTCTGTTCCAGCGCCCGTCTCAAGCTCCAAGGAGCAGAGATGGACAGGTTGGGAGTTTGCGGGAATGCGAAGAAGACCAATGTTCTCCAAGGTCTCCCGAGGCCTTGGCGCAGACGGCCCGTCCTGATGACACTGTCCGGAGGCGGTGCCCAGACCTCGGCCTGCGGCCTTGCCTAACTCAGCCCAGCCAGTTCCGGAGGCCCCCAAGACCGAGGCGGGTAAGCGCCTCCACAGACCGCCCAGGGCGCAGCCCGACGGACGAGACAAAAGTTTTAACCAGCAAATCACGACGGAGCTGCCAATTCCTTGGCAGGACTTTTCGGAAAGAAAGTAATCTGAGAAGAGAGAGGAAGAGCAGGCAGAAAGAAAGCGCCGGATGGAAAGGGAAAGAGAAGACAATTCAGTTGAGAGGCCTCCGAGGTCACCTCGGCCAACAGGAGGCGCAGACGGAGAGGAGGCGGCCCGCGCGTGTGGGAGGGGACCGCGGCGCTGGGCGGGTAGGAGGGGACCTCGCGGGGAGGCGGGGGGAGCCGCCGGGTGCGCGCCCGGCCCCCGATGCCGGCCCCGCGCGCGTCAGCCTGTACCCAGCCGCCGCGCGGGCCGCGGTCGCCGTCTGCTGGCCGCCACCGCCCTCGCCGCCCGGGCGGAGCTCGGGGGCCTCTGGCCGGCGCTCTCCAGCCACCAGCGGGTCCCAGGGCTCGGCGCGCGCACTCGGGGCTTTGAGCGCGGGTGACGAGCTGGGGGCCTTGGGGGCGCTCGTCTCTCCTGGTCCCCGGGCGCTCGCGTACCCACTCTGCGTCGTGACCAGGCTACCTTGGTCCCACTGTTACCAAAGCCAAGGGGCCAAAGTAACAAAAGTTTTCCTTGATGGTGACGAGTTTTTGTCTTAAAGGGGAAAATAAAAGTCGTGGAAAAGCGGGACGAGAGGAAGCAGAGGAAAGAGAACCGCTGCCAAGTCGGAGCTTCCAGTGGCTTCGGTCCTTACAGAGCACGTCTGGCCGCGGCTGGCCGCGGCGAGGCCATCTTCCTCTCCGTCGATGAGAAGAGTGGGGTTTGGGGGTGCTCTTCCCGGAGCGTCTGCTGGAGAAAGGAAGTGAAGGCCATCCCCTCGAAGTCAAGCAGGACTCCAGCACCGCCGTGGAGATGCGTGAATTCCCGGCGACGATCAAACCGCCCTGCGTGTGAGCGCGCGCGCGCGTTGTTTGTGCCTCCAGCGCTCTGGGTGAAAGCGTTTGGAGAATCTCTGGGAGCTTTCGAGTAGGGGCTCACCCTGTGAGCAGTACTCACACATATAATTCAAATTTCACAGCTGACCTGCTCTGAAAACCTCAATCAGCTTCTAATTGAAGGGAAAACAAAATATTGCTTCCCTACAGCAGAGCTAACGATTTAATCATTATATCAGACATTATAGCTTTTAATTAGGCTAATGCTGATACTGTATGGAAAGAGATAATTCACACAGTTCTTGATGAATTCTGTAATTGGGTTAACGGCGGAGCAGTTGGGGGAGAGCCGTCAATATTCAAGCCGCGTCTGTAGCCACCAGGTTTATGAATGAACAAGAGAAGACAAGAGAGGAAAGCACTGCGACCCGAGGGGAGCCTCGCGCCCTCCGCCGGGGAGCTGCGGGCGCCCTGGAGGGCGGGCAGCCACGGGGTGCGGGCGCCCAGGCCTCGCCGCCAGCGCGCCTCCTCCTGCCGCTCCGAAGCCCGGTCCCCCTTTTGCGGGAAACTTCAATCAGGCCTATGTCCTGCCCCGTCCGCCGGGGTGCTGGGGTCTCTTCAAGGGTGCCCATCGGCCCAAAGCAAGTGGGTTGAGGGCGGGGCGGCGCGGGCCTTTAGCGCGCGGTTCTGTTGGGTGGACTTTCAAGGCAGGGGCCTCGCGGGCTGCCAGCCCTACCCGCGGCGGCGGGGCTCAGGGCCACTCGCCCAGGTTGGGTGAGAGGGCGCAGGGCCAGGCGCCGGTGGGCAGCCCGCATTCTCTGTCCGCACCAATGTGTGCAGGGCTGGGCGGGAAAGCGGTTGGAGCAGGGACCCCAACTAGTGCCCGAAAGCCCTCGCTAAGCCGCTGCCCGACCCCAGGGCGGCAGAGAAGATGCCCAAGCTAGGCCACGTCCCTTCCTCGACCGTCCCTGAAGCCCCGGGACGGAGCCAGAGGGAGCAAGCCTGTGGACTAGCCTACAGGAGGTGGACTGGGCGCGGGGACATCCCCAACCCCCGCCGCATCTCTCCCGGGCCAGGGCTCAGCGCGGTTTCGGGATCCCCAGGAGTGCCGCTCCGCCGGCTGTCCAGCCTCTCAGTCCCGGGGCAGAGCTGACGCAGGGCGGGCAGAGCCCTCCTTTTGCTGCCCAGATTTCCAGGATCCGCAGAAGTTGTGCTCAAGGCGGCGACTCCGCAGGACTGACTGGACGATGCCGGAACAGAGGATTCGGGAGCCTCTAAAATCTGGATGGACGTTTTAGCAAGCCACCTGAGCCTCGCCTTCTGCAGTTTGAGCCCAGACGGTTTCAGGGTGTGATTTTTATGTACTTTTTCTATTTCTGCGACCCCCGCCCCCCCCCCAAGTTTTTTCTTACTCCTTGGCTTAACTGCACCAGTGCAATATCCTCCTTCCAGATAAATATACTGTATTGTGATTCATCTTTGTCTTGTCAGTAATTACCACAAAATTAAATGGGTCACTGCGAAAGTTTCATTTATACAACCCTCAGTAATTAAGTTTGAATACACCTTTTTACGTTGTACAGAACTTGTAATTTTCTGGCGCGTGTAGTTTTTTATTGGTAAAGAATGCTTGTGTTCGGTGGTAATAAGAATACAAGGCTGGCGTCTGAACAGGGGCTGTGTTTGGTTCCTCTCAAAGCTCCTGGAAAGACTCAGCAAAGATGAAACTTTGCTGAATGAGGGGAGCTTCCTAAGTGTTTCCCGTTAAAATCTGCAGAAACAAAGGCCTGAGAACACAGTACCATCTGCAAAGCTAACTTCTAAGGCTAAAATCCTTGGCGGAAACACATCCAGCACGCCATCCAAGCGCCTGGGCTGGGGGGTTGCGGCACAGGGTTTGATCTGGGAGGCTGCCCTCCGGTTTATTCTGAAGAGATCAAAAATAGTGTTTCTGGGCCATGCAGCTCCCGGTCAAGTCCAGGCTGGCCAGGGACCAGGGGTGCGCAGGCAAGAGGCTGGATTATGAGTAGACACGGCCTTGTNCTGGGCTGGGGGGTTGCGGCACAGGGTTTGATCTGGGAGGCTGCCCTCCGGTTTATTCTGAAGAGATCAAAAATAGTGTTTCTGGGCCATGCAGCTCCCGGTCAAGTCCAGGCTGGCCAGGGACCAGGGGTGCGCAGGCAAGAGGCTGGATTATGAGTAGACACGGCCTTGTCTCTTATCCTCTCTCATTAGCCCCCAAATAGAGAAGGCGTCACTCACAGAAGGAGACAGTCATAAGGAATTTCTATATGAAAAGAAATACAGTGAAATCAGAGATGCTTCTTGGTTCGGCCGGCCCTGTTATTGCAAATTAGATTAGCTACACGGGCTTCAATATAAACATGACACAGAGTTCAGTGGAGTGAAAGGCCCATCCACTCCAATCTCTCCTTTCATCGCAGCGTCTCACAAAAATTACATCTTGTCCTTTAATACACTTTTCAATGAGATTAAAACATCACTTTGACACAATTTCAAGCCCTTTCAGTTGCTTACTTCAGAAAACAGCAAACAGAAGTGGGTCCATCAGAGTCTTCAGGCAGCGGGGCTGGGGGAAGGCAGTGCTGGGCCCTGTGCTCGAACTGAGAACCCCCCCACCCCGCTATTCCTATTCCGGGCCATTTCCTTACCCCGCCCCCTACACACAGAGCCAGCCACCTTGCAAGGGGGACCAGCTCTCCCTCCCGAGGGTGGACGCCTGGTGGACTTCCGGGCGTGGATCTTGGTGGAGGACACGCCTGCACTATTCTTTCTTCGGTATTTGGGGGGGAGGCAAGGCAGATGGGGAAGGTCTCCAGGGGCCTCCCCAGACTCAGGACACTACCCACCTTCGGGATTAGGCAGCATGAAAGTAAGATGGAGGGAGATGTGGCTGAGAGAGAGGAGAGAGAGGAAGAAAGAGACGGAGAGGCAGAGAGAGCAGGGCTAAATATCTGAACCTCAGATCTGAGGGAGGAAAGAGCAGGTGAACATAGGGAGTTTTCTAGGGAGCTGGCTAGTGGGGTGGGCACCTCTCTCTTTATGGACCGACTGCCCCTGGACTGGAACCTGGGGGCTCCGAGTGGCCCCAGAGGGGCCAAGCCCACCCCCTCGCCAGCGGCAGGGGAGGGGTGCTCAGGTTTCTGGGTAGGAACTTGGCATTTTCTTAGGTTTCATCTGCAGGGTGTTGAGCATTCACAATACAGGCTCATTTTCTCCAGAAGGAGATCCTCCTTACCACCAGCCTTTCCCCCGGGTTGAGCAGAGAGGCCGCACTTGGGGCACAGACGGCAGTGTCCCCGAGGCCTCCTTCTACTTGTGCGGGAGAGACCGGGTCCCCCAAGTCTTAGCAGCCCCAGGTTCCTTGGAGAGACGCCCCTCCTTCAGATCCCAATCCTGCCTGCTCCCTCCAGCTGCTGCCTCCCGCACCCAGCTCGGCCGTCTGCCTTAGCCTCTTCGGTGACAACGGGGACCCAAATTCAAGGCCATCTGGGGGTTTGCTGTCGTCCTCAAGAAGCAAGTGTGGCGCTGCCCCCCCCCGCCCCCGCCCCCGNTATAATGAAAAGGGCATCTTTTGGGGGGTGCTAGTTCTAAAAGGTCTTGTAGGCATTCATAGAACTGTTCAGCTTCTTCAGCGTTACTGGTTGGGGCATAGACTTGGATTACCACGATATTGAATGGTTTGCCTTGATCTCTATTCAGATGGTAAAGCGTGAGCCACCAGGGAAGCCCATTGTTCTTTTTGCTGCCTTTGGGAAGCGTGGCGTGTAAACACCAACTCTCATTTTGTATCGGACTTCTCAGATGGCTCAGCGGTAAAGGACCCACCTGAAATATCTACCGTTCATTGAGCACTTACTGTTTACCAGAGGATGAGAAGATCGAATGGCATCATCCCCTCAATGGCCATGCCTTTGAGTAAACTCCGGGAGATGGTGAAGGACAGGGAAGCCTGGAGCGCTGCAGTCCAGAGGGTCGCAAAGAGTCAGACACGACTCAGCCACTGAGCAACGACAGCAGTTTACCAGGCCCCCTTCATGGACTACTTCACCCATTTCATCCTCACAGGAGTCCAGTGAGGGCGACGTTATCATTATGGCCATTCTACAGGAGGGGAAACAAAGGCTCAGAAAGGGTAAGCAATTACCACCAAGTCACACAGCTAAGTGTAGCCGAGCAGAACTGAGGCTCGGCTCAAGCCGAGGGGTCTGTCTCTTCTTAGCAACAACAAATCTGTGTGATGACCCGTCCTTTGCATGCACTTAGTTTGAAGTGCTGTTCGGATCCTTAATNACAGGGATGCCTGGAGCGCTGCAGTCCAGAGGGTCGCAAAGAGTCAGACACGACTCAGCCACTGAGCAACGACAGCAGTTTACCAGGCCCCCTTCATGGACTACTTCACCCATTTCATCCTCACAGGAGTCCAGTGAGGGCGACGTTATCATTATGGCCATTCTACAGGAGGGGAAACAAAGGCTCAGAGAGGGTAAGCAATTACCACCAAGTCACACAGCTAAGTGTAGCCGAGCAGAACTGAGGCTCGGCTCAAGCCGAGGGGTCTGTCTCTTCTTAGCAACAACAAATCTGTGTGATGACCCGTCCTTTGCATGCACTTAGTTTGAAGTGCTGTTCGGATCCTTAACGCTTTAGATACAAAAATACACACTCTGTGCAGGCGCTTGGGGGTTTTTATTCGTTTTCTTGACAAAAACGTCCGCTTTCCCTCTCATGTCCCGTGTTGTGTTGTTTCACACCACACACACCCTGAAGTGCACACACGTCTCCCTGGATGTCTTCCCAGGTGTGTGACGCTGGGAAGACCTTGAGAAGCTCACCAAGAGGCGGCTGGTCAGCCAGACCGCACGTCCAGGGCTGGCGGGGGCTGGCATGAGGCAGTGTGCAGACCCAAGGGGGGTTAGGTCCTGCAGTGGCAGGTGGGCAGTGCGCTCACCTGTAACATCCCAGAAGGAGCAGCTTCCTTTATCCTGAGCCTGCCACCCAGTCCTGCTGATTGGACAGCGCCCAGGAGCAAACGGATTGAAATCAGGAAGCAAGTGGCCAGGCAGGCGGGACTTGTGTTGGTGGCTGCTGTTCTTGGCTGAACATATTCTAATTAGATTTAGCACTTCTATAAAATAACCACCCTTATGGGTAGAACGTGAAGCCACTGTACATACAATTTACCATGCATCAGTGACTTAAAAACACATGGTAAATACATTATAATTATTGGTTCAGAGAAAGTAGAGACAGTTCTCTCTTCCTAAGTGTTCATTTCACTGTAAAAGGTTTAATAAATAATTATATTGCAGTTATGTAGTCCCCTTAATGGCTTATTCGATAGTAATAAAGTCATCAGCTGCTGGTCCAAACAAGACTTAAAAACACCTTGCAAATACTTGGTAATGTATTTTCTGTATAAACTAGTTATGAAATGTCAATATTCTGAAAATATCAATACACATTAGCAATGCATTCACTTTCCATTTTTAGATCTATCCCATTTTGTTTCAAAAAAAGCGTATTAAAGACACTTGTAATCAGATACACAACCTTTAAAACAAATGAGCTGAGGGTTGCTGTCGCTGGCATCCATTGGGGGCTCAGAATACTGTACATTTTCAGCCTCGTTTTGGTTTTGCCTGAATCAAAGCCAAAAAGCTTTCAAAAAAAAAAAACCTGTGTTCACCAAAACCAGAGTAAACTGCCAAGGCATAAATTGAATTCTAAAGATTGACTGCAGCTCTAGCTATTGTTAGGCTTTATTGTTTTTTTTTGCTTAAAAAAAAAAAAAAGGTTTTTATCATCTGAAATGTGGATCGCCTGCATACTAACTGCATGCTAACAAAAATTTACAAATTTCGTTCACTTTACTGATATGACATTTTTCATATGCTTTCACAGATTTCTGTTAAGACATCTTACTTTCTGTAGGATGCAAGAACCATTCCTATTTTTTTAAATGAACATTAGCTTTTATTAAAATCCTCACAGTTCCAATTATACTGCGATCCATGTACTCTTCCCTCCCCTCGCCTGGGGCTGGGGGGGCGGTGTCAAGAGCGTGGAAGTAGGAGGAGCTTGTTCAGCCTTTTCTGGACAAGCAGAGACGCCCGCTGCCTCCCCTAGCCAGCAGTGCCCGGTGATGCTGGTTTAGGCCCTGAAATCTTATTCAAGCTTCACTTGCAAGTTGGTAGATACAGTCTCTCAGATCAAGGATGCCAATTTGCTCTTTATAACAACATACCAGCTCTTTCCCTGTACAGCTTTCCAAGTGAGCCACAGGTTTTGGCTACTTCAATAGAAAAAGACATTGCCTGGCTTGGATTATTTTTATGAGTTTCTGGAGTCCTCATAGATTCCTAGCAAAACAACTGCTTTTTGTTTTGACCCTTACCCATCTAATTTTTACCCATTATCTAATTCAATAATTTTCAAAATGTGGTACTCAATCACCTGGGGGAACACTAAGACCTTTACAGAGGTCCCAAGGCCCTCACTGTCTTTGTGAAGATGCCACCGTGCTCTTGGCCTCCGCCCATGTGGATATTTGTGCTGACGGTGCAGACTCCCAGGGGGCTGAACTGCTGGGGTCTGGGCCACGCCACGGCAGGGGTTCCCCTCACTGTCCACTGTCACGGGGAGCTTCATGGCCCATGCTCAAGGGATATGATAATAGTAGGAATTAATAATGCTGGCCACACTGGGGAAATGCCTTGACGATGCTGTGGAAGTGACTGTTTTAACTCTTGGCCCTTGAGCGTGTGTCTCCTCCACGCTCTGTGTGAGGGGATGGGAAGCATGATGTTTGTTTCGTGAAGACGTCATGGCCATGACCGGGAAGCGCTAAGCTGGCCGCTCTTCCCCGTCACCAAGCGCTGTCTTTACTCCAAAGAACCCGACAGACGAGCCATGACATCGAGACTTGATATCTGATGAGAGTGAAAGAAGCGCCATCAGTTCAAGGAGGGTAATCGGCGCCCTTTATTGTTCGCGGCCACATCTGACTTCTGAAAGGGAAACTCAGATCTGTGAAAACTTGCCTCTGAGTCTAACAGCTTCCTAATTCTCAAAGGCTGTTGGCTATCGAAGGTGATGGTAAAATTAATGAGTGATTTTGGAATATAGTTTAAAGAAATGTCTCAATTGCGTGCCTGCACGGGTCAGTGTTTTCCCAAGGGCCAGTGTGTGATGTCACAAAACCAAGAATGGGTACAAGATTCATTCAAACACAGGATAGCCCAGTGGATTTAAATATGGAATACAAAAACATATTTGTTGACCTGTTTTCAGAGTCCGGGCAACGAGCCTGTAGGATACTAAATGTCACATTTTGGTGCAGTGACAAAGAAGAACGTCCACAGTTTGTTAAGAGTATTAACACATTCTCCCCTTTTCCAAGTACAAATTGGCATGAAGTCCTTCAACCAAATCACACCCACAGTTGGAATACTGAAGCAGGTATGATAATCTGCCTGTCTTCTCTCAAGCCGGATTTAAAATAATGCACCCTTTCCACTAAGTGGCCTTTTATTCTCTTGAAAATATGGCTAGACTTTTCAGAATAATAAGTTTTAAAGGTGATGTTTATTTATTAAGGTTATGTAAGGCTATTTTTAAATAAATTAACACTTTCTAAAGAGTCTCAGTGCTGCTTTGCCGTGTGGCGAGTATTTATGGGTGTGCCTCATGTAGATAGGTCTTCTGCATTTTCTAAGCATGCTCTGTGCCCTGGGGACCAAGATATTTAAGAATGTCTGCTCAGAAACTGTTGTGTGATGACCTCCCAAACCTAATGGCTGCAAGCATGCTTTCCTTTCTTGAACTGAGGCTGGTGAAGGATTACATTAGTTGGGAACCACGTCGACTTCCTGCATTTTCAGTTCAGCAGAGAACGTTCAAAATGCACTGCTTTTNGACCAAGATATTTAAGAATGTCTGCTCAGAAACTGTCGTGTGATGACCTCCCAAACCTAATGGCTGCAAGCATGCTTTCCTTTCTTGAACTGAGGCTGGTGAAGGATTACATTAGTTGGGAACCACGTCGACTTCCTGCATTTTCAGTTCAGCAGAGAACGTTCAAAATGCACTGCTTTTCGGTATGTCATAAGCACCAGAGTCACAGCAGCTCAGTTTCAGTCTTGAGTGGGCCACTAAGAACATCGGCTAGACGGTCCCCATTGGATAGAATTAAAACTAGGGCTAGTGAAAGATTTTGATAATGTTCCATCCAAGTTAGCAGGCTGGGAGCTGTAAGCAAGTGAAAAAGGAGACCCTCCGGGAAAAGGACTCTCTTTTCTGCTCTTTATCTGCACCGGTGTTGGGTTCCTAGAACTGACCTGTGGTCCCTGGACTGTCTCCGATGCTGGCTCAGCAGACTAGTCACAAGACTGGCTCATAAGACAGGCTGTGTCACACCCGGGTCTTGGTTTCATTTACAGAAAAGGGTACAAATGCCTCCAGACTTTGGCTCATTGAAACAATAAGATCCTTGAAACTCTCAGTTTTTAGCAAAACAAAACAATGTGTAACTACTAAAATCTGTTACAATTGAAGGCACAACTCTGTGAATTAAATTATTATTCCGTTGTGCATACAAGCATCCACATACGTAGACACGCATACCCATAAACAGACATTTGAAATCACACAAGTAGTTCAAGAGTATTGTAGAAGTGTGTAATTTTGCAAGACTTTACTTTGGCTGTAGCAAAACTTGAACTCAACACTGATTAGAAAGAAAAAAAAAACTAAAAAAGTGAGGCACTGTCTCAAGTACACGAATACTTTCATTCTATTTGAATTCCATTCACTGTACGGGCCCCAGGTTCTGCACATGTTTTCAGAACATGTTTCTGATGGAATGCTCTCAAATGAAAATGTTTTAGTGTTCCTGCGGAGTTCATAATTTTCAAATGTTAATAATCTCGCTAATTTTAGCTCGAAATTCTGTATACGCCATAGGATTTCCCTTTTCACCAAAGCCTTCCCATGCGTTCCAAGTTAATTCTCTGATGTTTTAGAGTGATTAAAAATGACAATAACTTTATCCTGACACAGCTAAAGCAAACAGAGGTTAGAAGTTACCAGAAGCATGCTGTCAATAGACCTCTAACCTTGCTGCTGCTGCTAAGTCGCTTCAGTCGTGTCTGACTCTGTGCGACCCCATAGACGGCAGCCCACCAGGCTCCTCCGTCGCCGGGATTCTCCAGGCAAGAGCACTGGAGTGGGTTGCCATTGCCATCTCCAATGCATTGCACGCATGTTAAGTCGCTTCAGTCGTGTCTGACTCTGTACAACCCCATAGACAGCAGCCCACCAGACTCCTCCGTCCCTGGGATTCTTCAGGCAAGAACACTGGAGTGGGTTGCCATTTCCTTCTCCCCTCTCACCTTGGGGCATGTGAAATCTAAGACTTCAGATCTGCGTAGCTATGACTGTAATTAAGAAAAAAACATTGAGAAAAGGTCTCGTTTTCCCAAACACAGGGAGGACGGGCCAGGTGGGACAGGAGACTCACAGAGCGGTCAGCACGTGGGGCCTCTGCCCACAGACACAGGCCCGCGTGGACGTGCTCGTGGAGGTGTGTGCTCGGTAGCAAAGCACTGCTAACGGTTACAGTCCTTCCTTCAGGCACGAAACCTGACCAAAGGCTTGAAGACGCAGCCTCGTGCTGAAGGCAAGGGTGCGATGTTGCGCCGGGTAGAGTTAATCAGGGCTGGCGGGCTTTTGTTCCCTGTGGGAAGGAAAGTGTTAGTCACTTAGTCGAGACTCTTTACAACCCCCTGGACTGCAGCCCTCCAGGCTCCTCCGTCCAGGGGATTCTCCCGGCAAGAACACTGGAGTGGGTTGCCATTTCCTTCTCTAGGGGGTCTTCCTGACCCAGGATCGAACCCAGGTCTCCCGCATAGGCAGGCAAATTCTTTACCGTCTGAGCCACCAGGGAAAGCCCTACAACATTCCACTGTGTGTTTGTGTGTGTAGTTCTGAGCACTTTCTCGTTTAGACGAATGCTGCTCTTGAAAGGATATCTGAGAGTGAACGCACACCCAGAGCTTACGTACCACTTGGGACGAGAAACAAAAATTTTAATTTATTCAGTTCTGAATAGTTTGGTGACAGCTCATTTCAAAATCCAATTTAGCCAGGGCTTGTATCTTACCCAACGTGAACATTATGAAGAAGATCCAAGACATGCCACATGGAGGATAACCTCCAAAATTAGCTCAGTCTCTTGTGGAGAAAAGGGAGCCCTCGGGCTCTGCTGGCGGGAATGCCAGTCGGTGCCCCTCTGTGGAGAAGAGTATGGAGGCTCCTCAGAAAACTAAATGCAGAGTTACCATATGACCCGGCAGTTCCACCTGGGTATTTTCCTGAAGGAACAAAAACACTAATTCAAAGCCCACATGTCCCTCAGTGTCTACAGCAGCATTGTCTCCAGTTGCCAAGAAATGGAGGCGACCAAAGTGTCCACCCACAGATGAAAGAGGACGTGGTGTGTGTCCAGTGGAGTACTCAGTGCAGTGCAGCCGCTCGGTCGTGTCCGACTCTCTGCGACCCCACGAATCGCAGCACGCCAGGCCTCCCTGTCCATCACCAACTCCGGGAGTTNGTCTCCAGTTGCCAAGAAATGGAGGCGACCAAAGTGTCCACCCACAGATGAAAGAGGACGTGGTGTGTGTCCAGTGGAGTACTCAGTGCAGTGCAGCCGCTCGGTCGTGTCCGACTCTCTGCGACCCCACGAATCGCAGCACGCCAGGCCTCCCTGTCCATCACCAACTCCGGGAGTTCACCCAGACTCACGCCCATCAAGTCGGTGATGCCATCTAGCCATCTCATCCTCGGTTGTCCCCTTCTCCTCCTGCCCCCAATCCCTCCCAGCATCAGAGTCTTTTCCAATGAGTCAACTCTTCGCATGAGGTGGCCAAAGTACTGGAGTTTCAGCTTTAGCATCATTCCTTCCAAAGAAATCCCAGGGCCGATCTNTGTATGCAATCACTTATTTGTGGAATCTAAAAAATGAAACAAACAAATGAATATCACAAAACAGAAACACACTCACAGAAGTAGGGAATAAGCTTGGGGTTACTGGTGGGGAGAGGAAGGCCCAGAGCGTGTTGCCCCAAGGTGGCTTCTGCATCTATGCAGTTACACAGTCGGGCGGGGAGGAGTTGACCCTCTGATCCTCCCGCTCACCTGCTCCTCCTCCAGCCTGAACACGGGCGGGGGCAGGGGGGAGAAACCAACAACTGGGGTCAGGCAGGAAAGGAAGACAAAGGGACTCTACTGGGTCCAAGAAGAAGTGGAAGCTGCAGGGCTGGCGTCGACGAGGGTGCCCGGCATGGAGAGGCCTGCCTTTACTGCTTTTAAGTTAATTATTTTAACCGGAGGTCGTTGCTTTACGATATCGTGAGGGCTTTTGCCGTGTATTGGCCTGAAGCGGCCACAGGCACCCCGTGGCCCGTGTCGGCTCTCCTCCTCCCCGCCCCCGCCTCCCGCCTCCCCACCCATCCCTCCAGATGGCCGCAGAGCACCTGCCGGGTTCTCCGTGTGGAGACGATATCCTTCATTATCTTCACTATCCGTCATTTTCCATATTCTCACATTATCACATATAATGGATTAGTGGGTGATTTCTAAATGAAAGATGATTTGTGAAATAAAAACTGAAGCTCGCCATGAAGGCAACTTGAAATATTGTCTTTTCTGGAAGTCCGATTTCTCAAGCCGACTCATTGGGATCAAATTCGGCTTATCATAGGGGTTTCTCAGATGACACTCGTGGTAAAGAACCTGCCTAACAATGTAGGAGATGCAGGCTCGATCCCTGGGTCGGGAGGATCCCCCGGAGGAGCCATAGCAACCCACGCCAGTGTTCTCGCCTGGAGAATTCTGTGGACAGAGGAGCCTGGCGGGCTGCAGTCCATAGGATTGCAGAGTTGGACATGACTGAGGTGACTTAGCATGCATGCATGCCTTACGATACGTAGGCAAATCTCACTGAGTCTTGAAGAAAATTTCATGAGAAATTGTAGAAAACTAAGATATAATGATAGGTCCAGTATAAAATGCATTGCTTGGGTCACCAAAGGAAAAACAATGCTAAGGTTTATTAGTTATTGAAGGTTTTCCTACAGCTCTGAATCTCCAGAACAACTGATTCAGTCGTGGAGAGACAAGCATAACATTTAAATGTTTTTATGCATCAAAAAATAGAATCTATATTTTGTGTGTAAACTAAAGGCACCCCGGTTTACCTTTAACTGGGTTTAGATGAATTTGCCATAAATATAAAGAAACACATTCAGTAGAGGAAGAAAGAAGGAAGATATCTGGGCATAGAATACGCGTAAACACATCAAGGTCAGGTTTCTTCAGCCACACACTGTCCACGGTCAAGTGGCAGAAAGCGAAATGACGTTGCTGCAGCCAGATCCTGTGAAAATAGTACTTAGGAGCGTTAGCAGCAGTCAGTATACACTAATCCCCTCACCATCACTTAATTACATCACCCTTTAAGATAGACGTATAATGTAATTAGAGATTTGAACAGCTCACAGCCAGATCACTTAAAGTAACATTGTTAATGGGCTCCAGAAGTTCTCCCTTTAAGATTGCCAGTGTTATAACTTCTAATTACCTTAATAATTAGGGCTCTGTCACTCATGATTGAGGTAGCAGCTCCTAACACTAATGGGTATTGGAGGTCTGGTGCGAGGCATGTTTTGATGTTCCCGTCTAGTTGCTTAGGGTCGGAAGGAGCTATTTGCCCTTGGAAACCTGGCGGTTGCTATGAGGTGGCCTGGGCATCCTTACCAGCTGCTCTCATGCCGCCTCCGCCACTGCTGTTTTCATTCAAGAGCGAATGTATAAACTCTATTCACTAGCGACTACTCTTGAAATGCAAATGTGGCACCTACGGACGAGATTTTCTGAACCCCAATCGCCCCCGTCGCTGGAACTACAAAATAACAGCATAAACTTGGACGTCAAATCAGCCGGGACTGGAATTAAAAGGCGCCAGCGTTTCTTTTCTGTGTGGTTAGGATCCGCTGTTAATTGACGAAGGTGAGAGACGTGGAAGTAAATGGGGGGAAATGAGAAGGATCTCACCGCTCTGCCGAGAGCTGCATGGGAGCGTATGGATGGGGGGCGTGCCTGGTAATTCTATAGAGATCTATTTGAACAGAACAGAAAAAAAAGTGGGAAAGAACATTGAGGGGGATAAGATTGTATTCAGAGAAGGCAATGGCACCCAACTCCAGTACTCTCGCCTGGAAAATCCCATGGACAGAGGAGCCTGGTGGGCTGCAGTCCATGGGGTCGCTAAGAGTCGGACACGACTGAGCAACTTCACTTTCACTCTTCACTTTCATGCATTGCAGAAGGACATGGCAACCCACTCCAGTGTTCTTGCCTGGAGAATCCCAGGGATGGGGGAGCCTGGTGGGCTACTGTCTATGGGGTCGCACAGAGCCGGACACGACTGAAGCGACTTAGCAGCAAGATTGTATTCAAAATACTGACTTTTAAAAAAGGCTGGTTCTCACAGCAGTGATCCAGGAGACAGTCCACTGGCCCCGATACCCGCTGTACATGAGGGGGTCAAGGCTGCCTCCAGGGCCAACCTGGCCATGGGTCCCCTTTGACTCCTCAGCTACGGGCTGTTCCTTCCCCAGAGCCAAGTCGGTCTCTGATGGAGGCACTTTGGCTATGCAATCTCGCAGGACTACAAGTCCTCTGAAGAGAGTTGCAAAGCTCAGTCACCTGTGGGTCTCCAGTGCTTTGCGGTGCCACGCGACAGCACGGGGTTGAATGAATACAGTGACAGACAACTGGATAGGTCAGTGCAAAGAAAGAAGATTCTCGACAAGCCTGATGAGGACGTAACGCCAGCACGTTCACTGAGCAGGAGGTTTACGATACATTCTCTCACTGTGTTTGAGTAGTTTTTTGTGCTTTAAAGGTGATCAGAGAAATGAAGCTAGCTCATCCTGGAACCACACACCTCTTGCGCTACCGGACTCCCGTGGCGACTACAGAGGGATGTGGCGAGTCTCTAAAGATACAGACCGCAGGAGGAGCTGGTGCCCTTTTGCGACTGTAACGGGGTGGCCTTCCTGTGTCTTTCCAACCCAAGACAGCGTCCAGCCCATGTGCTCCCAAACGTAGCTCAAAGACGGCGCCCTGGAAAGGCAGAGTGCTCCTGGTAGGCCAGGTAGTCTGGAATTCTATCCCAAGAATCTGGAGAGCCCGGGAAATGCTCACCGTCTGTGGAACTTTCAGCCGACTTGGGGAAGCGCGCATGCCAGAGCGTGGGAAGGAGGGACAGCGCGGCAGACTGTGGTGCGGGGTCACGGCTGCGGGGTCCTCACGGGTCGCTGCTTCACGTAACTTGGTTTTTAAAAGCCTATGTGTTTGTCCCAACTTCCCACCTGATGATGGTTTTTAGTTTTTGCAAGGCAGCAGCAATTTTTATGCTTTTCCATGGCATTGGCACCTCGGGGTCCCAGGGACTCAGTAAACGTTTGCCGATTGACTTGCTGATTGAGTCATCCCTTTGTATTGAAGGGCAGCACCGGCGGGACCGTGGATCTCACATCCCATCCAGTCTCTTCCCAGAGTCTCGCCTAGACTTGTGAGAGACACGGACCCCCAGGAGGCAAAGGAGACAGTTGCCTTCTTTATGAAGTACGTAGGTTTATACAGGACGATCAGAACTCAACAAGCTAATAGTGAATCACTGGCTTCCAGGGTGGCTCAGTGGTAAAGAGTCCACTGGACAAGAGACAGAGGAGATGTGGGTTCAACCCCTGGTCGGGAAGATCCCTTGGAGGAGGAAATGGCAGCCCACTGCAGTATTTTCACTTGGGAAATCCCATGGACAGAGGAGCCTGGTGGGCTACAGTCCACAGGATCGCAAAGAGTCAGACGTGACTGAAGCGGCTGAGCCCAATAGTAAGTTAAAGCCCTCTGTGGTTTCGTGTATTTTTTTCCATCAGTTATTTTCAGGACACAGTCACTCAAAAGTGAGCTTAGGATCTAGAAGGTGATAAAAATTCACCTTGGGGGTTTCAACTCTGCTATCGACCTGCAGGATGTCCGGTTATGAGCAGGTCAGGAGTCTGGTCTCTGAGAATGCTTTGCCTGCAGCCTTCTTGCCTCGGGATGTAATTCACATGGTTCTCGTGAAAGCAAAGAAAGACAATCCTGGCAGGATGAATGCTTCCTCTTAGACGGTGTCTGCAAGCAGCAAGCCCTGCCTCTGAGGTGGAGGGGTCCCCCAAACCGCCGTTCCCTAGAGAGCGGACAGGCAGGTGATTCAGGAGGCAACTCAGATTTTCATCGGAAATATTTCAGGCTCAGATGAATGAAAGCTCGGTATTCCCTGGGGCTTCTGGACTAAAGCAGACTTTAATAATTACTCTAATTACATCTGTGGTGATTCCACCTTTGAATCTACATCAAACAAACATATAGCAACGATGACGCTTTCATTTAATATGCTAGTTCTCAGAAAACCGACACGGTCGTTTCCTTCTCACACATACAGGCTCGGACATAAAAACTATTTTTATTTAGTGATAAACATGTTTCTGGGCTTCCCAGGTGGCTCAGTGGTAAACAATCTGCCCACAACACAGGAGACGCGGGTTTGATCCTTGGGTCAGAAAGATCCCCTGGAGAAGGAAATAGCAATCTGCTCTGGTATTCTTGCCTGGAAAATCCCAAGGACAGAGGAGCCTGGTGGGCTGCAGTCCATAGGGTTACAAAAGGTCTGACATGACTTAAAGACTAAAAACAACAGCAACATGTATTTAACACGTAATAACACAATTTCCTTTTACACGAAATATGAGGACACTGACTTTCCTGAAAGCTGCTGCAAAGCTGCTCCGTGCTGATGGCACAGACCCCTGAGCCTGCAGGTAATGGGATGGGGAATCTCGAGAAGGGCGGGCTGGCCTTTGTCATCCCACCCCGGGTCCTTAGAGCCACACGCCCCTTGTGGTCTGGCACATCGGCACAGCCATCTTCTGGAAAACAGCTCGTCATGGTGATACTCTGTCACCCAGACGGAAAGAGGAGGGATGGACGTGGGTGTGAGTGGGAACCCTAGGCTGCCCGGAGACCCTGAGCTCCTGCGACCCCCAGCGCCTCCCTCATTCGCCGCCGCAGGGTCTGAAGCGGCCTCTGCAGCTTAGCTGTGGGCACGTTCCCCCTCCAGGCCCTGTTTCCTCATCGGTAACTGAGGCACGGTGAGAATTAAAGGAGCGAATTTGGGTTTTCTGAAGCCTGGTTTTGTTAGAAATCTGCTATTGTTACAAACAGCAAACATGCTTTTGAAGTAAGCTGTTAGTCTCTCAGTCGTGTCCGAGTCTTTGCGACCCCATGGGCTGTAGCCCACCTGGCCCCTCTGTCCGTGGAGTTCTCCAGGCCGGAACACTGGAGTCGGCTGCTGTGCCCTTCTTCAGGGGAAGGATGCTTTTGGAAAATGTGTATTTTCCAGGCCTTCCTGTGGGGATGCTAGCTTAGGAGGACCCGGGCCATTGAGGACAGGTGAGAGCCTGGATGTTCAAGGTGCCGTGGACAGTCCTAGGACCGAGGTCGCGACAGGGCAATGGGGCTCTCAGCACAGCGAGCCCTCAGGCGTCTGCTGCAATGGACTTGCGTCTGGTCTGGGCCCTGCAAGACCCACTGCAGACGTCAGGAGCCACTCTCTGGGCAGGGAGCTGGCCCCCAGGAGAAGGGCTGACGTGGGAGAGTTAGTGGGAGTATTCAGAGGTCGGGGCTCCCAGGGAAGGAAGGAGGAAAGGAAGGAGGGTGAGGCTGGGATGAGGTGGGGAGACCTCAGAGAGCCAAGTGGGCCTGCTGGGGGTGGACAGACCCTCAGTGAGAGGCAACCAGTGCAGTGGGCACAGCCCCGGCCACCCCCGATCCCTACCCCTGACAGCCAGGCCAGGACAGTCACTGCCCTTCACACCCAGAGCCGTGGTTCTCACCCTGCCCCCTGTTGGCACTGCCAGGGGCCTTCTCTGCGTGTGGGACCTCCGCACAGGAGGGTTCGGTGAAACAGGCCCAGGGCAGGGCCAGCATCTGCCAGGGCTTGAAAGCTGCCCCGGGCTTCCGCAGGGTCGGCCCCGGAGTCCACACCAAGCCCAGATTTCCCCGTGGCCAACTTTGCCCCCTGCGCCATCCCTGGCTCTCTGGGCGATCAGTGCTCTGTACTGTGGCGGTCCAGCCCCTGCCTCTGCCAAGTCCGCCAGCAAGGTGGATTCCCACAGTCAGAGACACAAGGGGGCTGCCAACTCACTTCAGGGAGAAAGGAGCAACAAGCCACCAGGCGCTTCCCTGATAAAGCAGAGGCTGGAGCAGCGCCCACCGGCATCGCGCTCACAGGGCGCGCCTCGGGCTCAGCCGGCTTTGCTGAGACGTCGCCAGAGAAGCGCAGGTTCTCTGTGAAATTCACCATTGCCGAGCAAAACGCCTTCTGCGCTTTCACGGGCTGAGTGGTGTCTCTCTAAAGTTCACCCAATAATGTCCTGAGACAGGTTAGGGAGGCAAAGGGAGGGCTGAGATGTGCGTGGTGGCTGGACCCGAGTTTCCCCAAGCCTGCCCGAGGAAGCAGGAGATGCCTCTTCCCTTCCCCTCTGCTCCACACCAACCCCTCTGTCCCAGCCTAGGGCCATCAGGAAAGGGCCCATCCTTCCACTTGCGCTTCTGCTGGGCACTTATCTACGTACCCCTGTTCACTCTACCCCCAACGGCAAACGTCTGCAACCACTTGGGAAATACCGCCAACAAATTCCTGAGAGTCAGAACTACAGTTGAAGGGTTGCTGCGTAGACAGCCCTCCCCCGCCTCCCTGGCTCAGAGCTCCTCTGAGCTCAAGCATTGGGGCCGGGGATTAGTGGGTAATCAGAAAAGAGTGTCCCAATAAGGAATAAAAAAAATCCAGATTTATACCTGAACCTTTTAACGCGACTCATGTGCTTACTTTGAGGTAGGGCCAAAGCTGCTGCTGAGGGGGTTTCATAGTCCTTTCTCTTGTTCACACAACAAGGCATCCCTTGTGTTCTCTAAAATGAAAAATTAGTTTAAGCTGCTTGTGAAGCGATCTGAAGGCTGACTCTTCGGTTTCAATGGTTTTCCACCGATAACTGACTCTGATCTCACCTACAAGCGGTTCTTTTTTTTTTTCTCTTTCCCCACATAAACTGCTTGTTTATTAGCACTGGTGCTGGGACAACCCCTCCAGTAGCCGAGTGGGGCGGCATGCCGGGGCCGGCCCAGGTGAGGGGCAGGCGTGGCCTTGCTTCTTCGGCTCGTCCGTGGCATATCCCGCTCGCCGAGAAGCCCTGGACAGGGCTGCCATCCCCCCGCGCCTCCTCTGGGTCTGCTCGGCCCCCCGCAGCAGTGTGCGGATGGAGCTGTGCCCGTCACGCTTCTCCCAGGGGACGAGGGGGCGGAGAAGCCGAAGACGAGCGAGGCAGCGCCCAGCACCGCCTCCCGCTCCTTCGGGGGCCCGTTCATGTCAGCCGAGCTCCTGAACTCCAGCTGTAGACTCAGACTTTCTCATCAGCGGAGACGCTGCCCTAGGAGGCCTTCTCCTTCCCTTCAAGGCCTCTGGCTGGCAGGTTCTCGACGCGGGGCCACGTTGGGCGAGGGTACGCCTGTCCACGTAACCCAGGAGTGCACAGTCAGAGCACAATCTTCCGTCTTCACGTCACTTCCATGTGCTCGCACAGTCACCACGGTGGAAAGTGCCTGCCTGCCGATTAGGCTAAATGCTCCGGCACCAACTTTCTGCTGCGTCCGCCCAGCTGCTGCCCACCATGCCCGCTTGACTGCTCTCTGCACCTCGGCTGCCCGCTGCCAGAGGAGCGGCAATTCTATATATTTTCAAGCAACTGGTTTGATATGGTTTTTCCTAAATACTTGAATTTCCATAGAAAAATATTATGTTTTTTTTTTTCACTATTTCAGTGGCTCACAGATTTAGTTAAATTGAAAAACAGCAGCAGTCGCACGTAGCACGATTCGATGTTGGAGCCCATCTAGCACCTCTGGCAGGGGTGGGAGCCACGCAAGGGACGTGCCCCAGGGAGGAAGAGGGCTTGGGGTGCTGTGCCCCAGAGCCCCTGGGCTGCAAGGAGATCCAACCCGGCCGTCCTAGAGGAGATCAGTCCTGAGTGTTCACTGGAAGGACTGATGCTGAAGCTGAAACTCCAACACTCTGACCACCTGATGTGAAGAGCTGACTCACTGAAAAAGACCCTGATGCTGGGAAAGACTGAAGGCGGAAGGAGAAGGGGACGACAGAGGATGAGATGGTTGGATGGCATCACCGACTCAATGGAGATGAGTTTCGGTAAACTGCGGGAGTTGGTGATGGACAGGGAGGCCTGGAGTGCTGCAGCCCATGGGGTCACAGAGTCGGACACGACTGAGCGACTAAACTGAACTGAACCCTAGGGAGGAAGAGGGTTGGGAATGCCATACCCCAGAGAGGAGGAGGGTTTGGGGGTGCCGTATCCCAGGGGGAATGAGGGTTTCGGAGAGGCCGGTTAGGACAAGGTGGGTGCAGAGGGCTCCCTCCAGCTGCCGACGCCCCTGGAGGCCAACCCCATTCCCTTCGCAGACTGCCTCCATTTCACCCCATGCGAGGACGGCAGTGGAGGGGGGAGGATGGGGAGAAGCAGGTCAAAGGTCACAGACTTCTGGCAAGGTGGACAAGGTCCCAGTGTTTGGTGTAACACCACTGATGACGCTGTGTTGTACTGAAACTTGCTAAGGGAGTTGAACTTCAAGGTTCTCACTTCCCCCCAAAAATAAATATGTGAGGTGATGCCTGATGATAAACTAGTTGGGGGAGGCCCTCCACAGCCTATATATAGCAGGTCACCGTGACGAACAGTTAAAACGGATGCTGGCTTCACGAGTCACACACGCCTCTGTAAGCCTGACGAAAGGCGGCGGTGGGCAGCTGGAGTGTCGGCGCTCTCCTCCGCACCACTGGAAAAAGAAGTCACCAACCAACACGTGCGATGCTTCTTCACTCCTTACTCGTTTAATCCTTCCCTGAATACAAGCTCCTTGAACAGAGGCAGAGAATCCTAATTCTGGAGGCAAATCACGCCACCAAGGATAACTGCCAAGGCCAAGCGAGACCCTCCTTGTGGTTCATTTTGGGGAGACAACGTGTGTCTTCACCAGAGGGTCTGACACTTTGAGAGGACGTGTCAAAACCGAACTTGCAGGAACGATGCAGAGCTCACCAAATCAGGGCTTAAAACCCGCGGGTCAGTAACTCCAGGGCTGGAGCGTCAAGTCCCTGGCCAGGGTGCCCACGGCCTGCCACTGACGCCACGGACCCGCCACTGACGCCACGGACCCGCCACTGACCCGCCTCTCACGCCACGGACCCGCCTCTCCCGCCTCGGACCCGCCTCTCCCGCCACGGACCCGCCTCTCCCTTCCTTTATCCTGCTGCTGCTGCTGTGGGACAGTCACAGCATAAAACTTGGCACGATAACCGTTTGTACGTGTACAATCCAGTGGCAATAACGACTTTCCCACCATTGCCGGACCCTAACCATGTTTCCCAGACTCTTCCGTCACCCCAATGGAAGCACGGCGCCCAGCAAGCAATAAGCCTCCTCCTCCCTGTCACCACTTCCATCTCCTTTTAGCTGGCGGTGCAGGTGACCCAACATAGGTTTTCCTTTCCTGTGCATCTGGATTTGATCATGGATTTAGTCAGGAAGCGTGTGCTCCTTGTTCTGTGGACATTCACGCCAAAGCACGTTCATTGTACACAGAGGTCTTATGCAATTAGTGAACTCATGAAAACTATCTACCTAGATTCATTTAAANCGGACCCGCCTCTCCCGCCACGGACCCGCCTCTCCCTTCCTTTATCCTGCTGCTGCTGCTGTGGGACAGTCACAGCATAAAACTTGGCACGATAACCGTTTGTACGTGTACAATCCAGTGGCAATAACGACTTTCCCACCATTGCCGGACCCTAACCATGTTTCCCAGACTCTTCCGTCACCCCAATGGAAGCACGGCGCCCAGCAAGCAATAAGCCTCCTCCTCCCTGTCACCACTTCCATCTCCTTTTAGCTGGCGGTGCAGGTGACCCAACATAGGTTTTCCTTTCCTGTGCATCTGGATTTGATCATGGATTTAGTCAGGAAGCGTGTGCTCCTTGTTCTGTGGACATTCACGCCAAAGCACGTTCATTGTACACAGAGGTCTTATGCAATTAGTGAACTCATGAAAACTATCTACCTAGATTCATTTAAGTCAAATGATGCTATAAATTATCTGGTAAAAATGAAGTGGGGTTAGATGGGAGTCATATAAGAGACGATTCACTTTAAAGATACTGCACGTAACTTTCAAATTTAGATTTTACACCTTGAATTTTCCTGAAGCAAAATTCATTTATATCATTTCAGCACTTTTGCATCTAGGAGAAACCATTTTCCTTGGGTGTAGAGACACTTTATTTTAAAACTAATAGGTATATTTGACAAACTTCAGCTCAGTTAAATATACTGCCATCTTGAACGCTCTCTATTTCAGTAGATTTTCTTAAGTCATACCAGCCCTTTCATGATAGCTCTACACTATTCACATTTTAGGTAGGATAAAATTCCTGCCTGAACCCTCTACAAATATTCGAAATTTGAGATGATCAAATAAATGCCAATGGAAAAAATTGTTTCTGGAATTGTACTAGCTGTTATCAAAACAATAACAGCAGTGATAAATGTTTTAGAGATTGAGCACCAGGGATTTTTCAGACATTCATTACATGCCAATCTCTGTGGCGACATGTAATGAATGCAAACATCCTTAAAAGCAAATAAATACGTTTAAAAGTATAATTTCTCTTAGCCTGTGTACCGATTTTTCAAAATGTTTCTCGCAAAGTGAAATTCCATATCAAAATGTGCGTATTCCATCAGACTTTGAGAAGGAAAAGGGACTCCGGGGCTCTCTGTCACCAGGAAGATCTGGGGTGGCCTTAATCCCCAGACGACTCCAGTGTGACAACAGGGAAGTCTCGGAAGCTTGGAAATGGCTCGGGTGCCGGGAGCCGGGAATGTGTTCCCAGAGTATAATCCGGCTGATACAGTGTTCTCTGCAAAAGGCTGTGAGGTCTTGGCCTAATAAGCATAATCTCATTACACTGCAAATAAAAGTTTCCTATTTATCTCCAGATTTCAAATGAATCTAATAAGGCTTATGATACAGTCACCCAATACCCTAATCATATTTCTGCCTATCTAAAAGCAATCAGTAATTGTGTTACAGCAGACCGTGCTGACAATACCTCTGACACAGAAAGGAGAATGAGAGCCCAGCTGTACTAATTAAATTAAATGCTAGGCTGATGGAATACATTTGCTGGAGCCGGGGAGTATGGGTGCAGAATTAATAAGCATTACGGCTTAGAGCGGGAGATGGTATCGTAATGGGGGCGAGGTTTTGATGCTGAGAGCCTCATTCAGATTCAATGCGCCATAATGCACGGATCTGACAGCTGCTTAGAGAGGTGCAGCGCCTTGAACAAACTGCACAGGAACTGCCTCGTGTCTGTGCTCCCCGCTGGGCCCATCACCGCTGGCATCGCCCTCGCAGCCTGCAGGCCGCCCGGGCGGTCCTCCCGCGAGGCGGCTGCGGCCAGCCTGCCCTCTCCTTGCCTGTCGCTCCCCCAGCTCTGGTTCTCTCCTGCTCATCCGTCTAGGCTCGCTTTGGATCACAGAGACAGGCCGGCAAGCCATCGTCTTAGAACTATATTTTCCTATGAGGCCTTCCCCCGGTTCTCCTAGGGAAAACCGGGGCCCGCCCCGCCGTGCGACGGGCCCAGGCCGCGGGGCTGGGGGCCCGGCATGGTCTCCTGCCGCCGATCCAGCGCCGCTATCTCTCCGGCTGCAGCGCGGAGGCGGCCGTGCCCGTGGCCGGTCGGGACTCATTATCATGAGAATTTTGACAGGATATTAAATTTACTAATCCTGCAGTTTCCGGACTGACCCTCCCTGGGAGCAGACAATGCGGCTGTCTGCCGGGAAAGCACTTTCTCTGTCTTCTCTCGTCCTTCGGCCTTTTCTCCCCTGGACGCCTCGCCTGTCCCCACCGCCCCCAGTGCGCACCCCGACACCTGCGCTCCCTCAAGCATCACCGGCGCCCAGGCCGCGGGCCCCTCTGATGGGCGCACACTCTCCTGCAGGTGATGCGAAGAGGGCACCGCACCCCCTCCCGGGCTGGAAACACGGGCTGTTCGGGGTCCTTCTGGCCTGAGCCGCTTGGCCGGAACCCGAGGTAAATGATGGGTTTGTAGGGGGACGGGATGGGGCGTCCACAGGGTGTCTGTGCAGTTCCGCCTTCTGCAGNCCCCCCAGGCTCCTCTGCCCACGGGATTTCCCAGGCAAGAGTACTGGAGTGGGGTGCCATTCCCTTCTCCAGGGGCTCTTCCTGACCCAGGGATCGAACCTGGGTCTCCCACATTGTAGGCACTTTTACCATCTTGCCACCAGGGAAGTCCTAGGTGAATATAGTAGGATATATCATATAACTGAGCCACCAGGGAACCCCCCACATGTATATACACATATCTAAAACATATATAATATTCTGTACAATATGTAATGCTATGGCTAGTAAAATATACGTATTATATAATATATAAAGTTATATATAGTGGAATATATAATAGTATATATAGTGGAATATTGTATACATAGTAACATAGAATATTATCTAATGTCATCATATAGTATCACCGATGTTACATGTGTGAAATATGTAATGTATATATGCAAATATATGCAAACAAATATGTAAATATACGTGTGAAGTGTATGTAGTGGAATATATTGTATATAACATACAACATTATAAACAGTGGAATGGGTACTGTAGGACATACCTCACCACGTTCATTGCGGCATTATTCACAGCAGACAAGATACAGAAATGTCCAGTCTATCAGTGATGAAAGGATTAAAAAGCATGTGATTCCTCTATATTCTACTTCATGTATACTCTGCTACGCACATAACATTATTATATATTCAGTACGTATGCTAATTATATATACTTCACTTTATATAGTATCATAAGTATATAGTAGTCCCCAGACAGCGTATTACAAAGCAGAGATATTATCTTGCTGACGAAGGTCCGCATAGTCAAAGCTATGGTTTTTCCAGTAGTCGTGTACAGATGTGAGAGTTGGACCGTAAAGAAGGCTGAGAGCTGAAAAATTGATGCATTCAAACTGTGGTGCTGGAAAAGACTTTTGACAGTCCCTTGGACAGCAAGGGAATCAAACCAGTCCATCCTAAAGGAAATCAACCCTGAATATTCATTGGAAGAACTAATGCTAAAGCGAAACCTCTAATACTTTGGCCACCCGATGTAAAGAGCTGACTCACTGAAAAAGACCCCGATCTTGGGAAATACTGAGGGCAGGAGGAGAAGGAGGCAACAGAGGATGAGATGGTTGGATGGCATCACCGACTCGATGGACATGGGTTTGAGCAAGCTCTGGGAGATGGTGAAGGACAGGGAAGCCTGACGTGCTGCAGTCCATGGGGTCGCAAAGAGTTGGACACAACTTAGCAACTGAAGAACAAGAATACATAATAGAGTATAATTAAATATCAAATATGCTGCTGCTGCTGCTGCTGCTGCTGCTGCTAAGTCGCTTCAGTAGTGTCCGACTCTGTGCGACCCCATAGATGGCAGCCCACCAGGCTCCTCCGTCCCTGGGATTCTCCAGGCAAGAACACTGGAGCAGATTGCCATTTCCTTCTCCAATGCGTGAAAGTGAAAAGCAAAAGTGAAGTTGCTCAGTCGTGTCCGACTCTTCGAGACCCCATGGACTGCGGCCCACCAGGCTCCTCTGTCCCTGGGATTCTCCAGGAAAGAACACTGGAGCGGGTTGCCATTTCCTTCTCCAATGCAGGAAAGTGAAAAGCAAAAGTGAAGTTGCTCAGTCGTGTCCGACTCTTCGAGACCCCATGGACTGCGGCCCACCAGGCTCCTCTGTCCCTGGGATTCTCCAGGAAAGAACACTGGAGCGGGTTGCCATTTCCTTCTCCAATGCAGGAAAGTGAAAAGCAAAAGTGAAGTTGCTCAGTCGTGTCCGACTCTTCGAGACCCCATGGACTGCGGCCCACCAGGCTCCTCTGTCCCTGGGATTCTCCAGGAAAGAACACTGGAGCGGGTTGCCATTTCCTTCTCCAATGCAGGAAAGTGAAAAGCAAAAGTGAAGTTGCTCAGTCGTGTCCGACTCTTCGAGACCCCATGGACTGCGGCCCACCAGGCTCCTCCGTCCCTGGGATTTTCCAGGCGAGAGTACTGGAGTGGGTGCCATCGCCTTCTCTGTCAAATATGCTATATAATATAAAATTGCATATAATCATATTACATTGCAGCATATTACAGTCATATAATGTAAACATATATAACATTATATAACTCTGTATAATATATAATATCACATAAAGTGGAATAGCTATAATGTGTAGCATACGTCGTAGAATATATAATGTTGTGTATATTGTGTGCGTGTTAGTTGCTCAGCCGTGTCTGACTCTTCGAGACCCCCGTGGACTGTACCCGCCAGGCTCCTCTGTGCACGGGATTCTCCAGGCGAGAACACTGCAGTGGGCAGCCATTCCTTTCCCCAGGGGCCTTCCCAGCTCAGGGATGGAACCCGGGTCCCCTGCACTGCCAGCAGGCCCCTTACCGTCCGAACCAGCAGGCTGCCTCTTAGTGTGCATGAGCGGAACACACACGTAATAGAGTAATCACACACCGCAAGTCTTACCCAGTCATCACTGACAGACCCTTGGTCGTTCCCGTGTCTCGGCGTCTGTCAGTAACGCTGCAGCGACCGTGGCCACACCGGCTTTTCCCAGCGTCCTGCTTCCCTTTCTTTAGGATAAACACCCAGAGGTGGGATTGCTGGACCGCACGGTGGTCCTGTTTTAACTCAGGAGGAGCCTACCCTGTTCTCCACAGTGCCCGCAGCAGCTTGCGTTCCCACCGACGGTGCTCACGGGCTCCCTTCTCGCCACATCCTCACCAACACTTGTTAACTCTTGTGTTTCGGGAAATAGCCTGTTTTTCAGTGTTTTGAGGGTCCTCCTGCCCCTGGCCTCTCCAGTGTGGCCTCAATGCCAGCATGTCCTCCCCTCGGGATGACACTTTCCATCACTTTCACGCTCTGGAAACACCTCCTTCTGCAGCAACAGAGACCATGTGAGTTCCAACAATGCCCGACACGCGGGACCTGCTGCTGGGCTTCTGTGATTTGGATTTTGTGGTGGGATATTTGTGAAGCTCTCTTTTAAAAATGTTTATTTCCCATGTTAGAAATAGTTGTCGGTGCATAGCTTCTAAAACACGGGTTCTTTGAATGGCTCTGAGGGTACCATCTGGGCAGATTCTGGAGAGCTCTCCACTTACAAAGATCACAACACTGAGATCTTAGTGAAGCTTCTACAGGAAAAACATCATTAAATGTGCTGATGACTGAAAGACAATAGAACACAGTGGAAGTGGTGAGTCCCCGGCCGGCTGTGACGGACCCTGCCTGCCTGTCTGAGCCTCTGTTTCTTCAGCTTCCATGTTGCTAGTACTTCTCTGAAGTTGGAACACTTTCCTTTTTTAAAAACCCGTGGTGGATTCATGTTGATGTATGACAAAACCAATACATCAAAAAAAAAAAAAAAATCAGTGCAATGCCATGTGGCCAGACAGCCTGGTTGATGAAATCCATGCTGGCTTTATCGGGAGCCCTGGGGGCTCTGGGCTTGTCCTGGAATTTAATGTTTTTATTTCTCAGTAGAGCAAGCTGAGACCAGAGCGTAAGTGTTGTGGAAACTTGGAGAGCAACAGGGTCTGGTAGGAATCTGGGAAATCAGTTGGTCTAATGTTCTCATTTTAGAGAGGGAAGAATTGAGATTCAAAGCAATTTTGTTTTTCAAGATCAGTTAGCCAACAAAATGGGATAAGTTCTCAGATCTGTTAAGCCATTTAAATACTGAAACACTTTTTTTAATTAAAAGAGGTTTAAATATAGTGGTCCATGAGAAGCAGTAGTAAATGATACAATTACTTTTGGGGTATAGACACTCCAGTAAACATTCACTATTTTCTACGGGAGTTTTCCATCTTGTACACAGATTTTCAGTCTTTCATACTCAAAAATGATCAACTGAGAGGTGACTCAGAGACGCCTTGGTCTGGGGGTCCTCTGTCTTTGTGGATTCCTCTGAGCGATGATAAGGCCACAAGTATCTCCCGGAGGGGCTTGTGCTCCAGATAACGTCAGTTCTCACAGGACCACCGATGCCAGCAGGAGCAGGCTGCCCTAACCTGTGGCCTGGAACACAGGCTCAGCTTCCGGACCATTCCCCAGCCTTAGAAAGAGACTCGCTCACTCGTTTGCTAAGCCATCAGCGTGCACTAGATGGCTGGTCCCAGAACGCATCGCTGTAAATGCTTCTCTTAGTTCGCTGATGATAAGTGGGTGGGTCCGAGATTCAGAGGCTGGAGCGCTGCTGAGGGGAGGAAGTGAGTCCACATCTCACTTCGAGTTTTGGGGACTCGATCTGGGCTCCCAGTTCCCCAACTTTGAATCTGGTCTTCCGGTTCTCCAACTTTAAGATGGTCTTCACACGGCTTGTGTGTGGAGTCTGAACTAGGACACAAGCAACCTTATCTGTGAAACAGAATCATGGACTGGCGTTTGCCAAGGGGGCGGGGTGGGGGAGGG
>SJYA01001660.1:74742-98275 GCA_006410615.1 Neotragus moschatus
GACCCTAGGAACCAGAGGGCTCTGCCCAGACGCAGGCAGCCCTAGAGCCTCCTCCTGCTTTCAGCCGCGTCTCCAAACTCCCGGCCGGGGGCCTGCTCCTCTGTCCCGAGATCTCCGTCACACACGATGGGGCTCCCTGCTACAAGGATGAAACCGCCAACGCCTGAGGGTGGAGGGACTGAATTCGCTTCCCGGCGATGACTGTAAAAACACACATGCTTCACAAGGGAACCGTCTCATGTTTGCACATCCACGTGTTCAGCAGCAAACTCACACCAGCCAAAAGGCGGAGGCAGCCCACGTGGCCGCCAACAGGGGATAGGTAAGCACATCGTGGCCCATCCACGCAATAGAATATTACTCAGCCACAGAAAGGTTGCAGATCCTGACACAGGCTGCAACACGGATGAGCCCTGAGGACGATACGCTCAGAGGAACAAGCCAGTCACAGAAGGACAGATACTACGTGAGTGCGCTCGTAGGAGGGACCTGGAGTCATCAAAGTCTTAAAGCAGAAAGTAGCTGGTGATCCCAAGGGCTGGGGAGGAGAGGCTGGGGGTTAGTGCTGAGTGGACACAGAGTTTCGGTTTGGGCGGGTGGAAAAGTTCTGCAGATGGTGTGGATGGCTGCCCAGTACAGTTGACCCCTGAACTCCAAGCGGAAGTATGGACGCTGACCCCCCTACACCGTAGAAAATCGTAATTTATAGTCAGTCCTCTGTGTACACGGGTCCTCCACAGGAGTGGTTCCCCAGCTGCAGAGTCAACCCAGCCCCGTCGTGTGGAGCTGTTGTGACTACTTTTGAAAAAAATCCGTGTATAAATGGACCGTGCAGTTTAAACCCATGTTGATGTTCAGGGTCAACTCTAACGTGAGTGTATTTAATGCCACAGAATCCGACGGTTAAAAATGGTGGCTGTTTTTTCGTTGCTAAAGTGCGTCTGACTCGGTGCGACCCCATGGACTGTAGCCCTCCAGGCTCCTGCGTCCATGGGATTCTCCAGGCAAGAATGCAGGAGTGGGGTCGCCATTTCCTCCTCCAGGGGATCTTCCCAGCCCAGGGATTGAACCTGTGTCTCTTGCGTCTCCTCCATTGCCAGGTGGGTTCTTTACCAATAGTGCCACCTGGGAAGCACAGACAAGTTGCAGAGACACTCACAATCAAAACTTAGGAACTGGGGCCCGTACACTTGAAAATAATAACCAAGTGGGTGGCTCTTTGAGAAGAGTCAAAACACAGAAGACAAAATAAAACACTGGGGAAAAAATGCCCCCGGTTGCTGGGGGCCCTCCCTGCCGCCCTGCCTTCTCTCCTGTCTGGGGCGCTCACCTCTTTCTGTGCCCAGCCTGGCATCACCTCACTCATGTCTGTCCCCTCCCCTGATGTGGGGTCTTCTCTGAGCTCCCGTCCTGTTCTCTATCGTGGGTTTATTTTGCATGAACAAATAACCCAGGGGAGGGCAGGATGTCTCCTCTGCTTACTGTTTCATCTGCTCATCCAGACACAGGATCAATAGCTATTAAATGAATAGAGAATTAATAACTCCCATGACAACAGGGATTTGAAAAAAGGAACAGATCAAACCCAGGAACATCGTCGGTGTGTCCCGAGGATGGGGTTCCTTGTCTGCGTGTTTTCCGGTGGAAACCGAGGTTGGGAGGAGGGGTCCCGAGTATTGGAAATACTCAGCTTAACTGATGAACTGACTTTGCTCCCTGAGTGTCCCAGTTCCATCCCATGGTCACAGGCTCTCCCGAAGGGCAACGAAGAGGCAAGCCGAATGGACAGCATTGGGGGCCCATGTCGGTCTGGACCAGGTCTGGATCAGCTCTGAAGCCCCATCTCTGGGATGGTGCCCTCCCTGAGCCGCTGAGCGCCAGGCCTCTTTCTTCCCTTGGTTTTCCCAGGAGGCGGGCTCGCCTCGTCCCTGCCATGTGCCGTGGCCACTGTGACGTCGCTCGGCACTGAATGGACCATTAAGAGCAAACTTCCAGCTGGGGGTGGGGGTCCTCATGGAGGCCAGAGGGACAAGTGGCCCCACTTTGCGGGCTCCTTCTCATCAGTGGGGGCCACAGACCCCTGTGCCGTGTCCTTCGTGACCGAGGCATCGATAGGAGAGGAACGCCAGGAAACCGTGTAGAGACGCGGCTGTTTCCCAGCAAAAAGGCCGTTCACGTTGAGAGTGCCTGCAGTTCAAATGCACCGGGAACGCTCCTCCGGGCTCGGGCCCAGCCGGCAGCCGGGCCGCCTGCTACAGTGTGAACACGGGCGGAGCGTGTTCCAGTTTATCTCGCCTCGTTCACCTCCACCAATCGTGTCGCCGTCCCTTGGGGTTTCTGAAGCTCTTCCCGGCCACTCGCTAAGCTGGTCACCATGACACTGCTGCCCCTGGGCCCGCTGCCCCTGGGCACGCTGCCCCGGGCCCTCTGCCCCCTAGACCCGCTGTCCCCTGGGCCCGCTGCCCTCCGGACCCACTGCCCCTGGGCCCGCTGCCCTCCGGACCCACTGTCCCTGAGCCCGCTGCCCCCTGGGCCTGCTGCCCCTGGGCCCGCTGTCCCCTGGGCCCGCTGCCCTCCGGACCCACTGACCCTGAGCCCGCTGCCCCTGAGCCTGCTGCCCCTGGGCCTGCTGCCCTTAGGCCCACTGCCCCCTGGACCTGCGGCCCCCGGGCACGCTGCCCCGGGCCCTCTGCCCCCTAGACCCGCTGCCCCCTGGGCCCGCTGCCCTCTGGACCCACTGCCCCTGAGCCTGCTGCCCCCTGGATCCGCTGCCCCCAGGCCCACTGCCCCCTGCAGGGCTGACCCTGGACCCGCTGCCCTGGACCTGCTGCCTCTGGCCCCACTGCCCCCTACNGGGCCCTCTGCCCCCTAGACCCGCTGCCCCCTGGGCCCGCTGCCCTCTGGACCCACTGCCCCTGAGCCTGCTGCCCCCTGGATCCGCTGCCCCCAGGCCCACTGCCCCCTGCAGGGCTGACCCTGGACCCGCTGCCCTGGACCTGCTGCTTCTGGCCCCACTGCCCCCTACACGGCTGACTGGACTCCAGTTTTGGGGAGAAGGGAAGCCAGGCGCTGCTCCGCTCCCAAGTCGCCATCTCTGGGCTCAGGGTCCACACTGTCCACACCTCCCGCAGCTGCCCAAGAGCAGAGCCCAGGGGTTCCTGGAAGGGGTGAGGGTCTCTCTGTAGCTGCCCCGCCCACTCCTGCTCCCCTGGTCTCCTGCCTCCGAGCTCCCCCAGTCCTTCCCTTCTCTCTGCTCTGCACACTCTCCCGGCTCCCAGCATCTCCTCTTCTGTCCACAGCACGGCTGCGAAATGGGTCTTCCGGAAAGAGAGACGCTGGTGTTTGGCTTCCTGCTCTATGGTTGTCAGTGGCTGCCCTGACCCAGAGCCGAGTCCATGTCATTTCGGGCTGGACCCTTCCGAGGCTGGTCCAGGGACAGATGGTGCAGACATTGCTGGGGAGATGACCTGGGAGGCCCGTGGCAGGCAGCGGAGGGGACTGCCCGGGGAGGCAGGGGCTGGCCCGTCACCAGGAGCTCAGGGCTCGGTCCTCTAGGGCCTGGGGGAGGGGGTTGGGGCCCTTTAACCCACCCCAGCTGAAGGCTGAGTGGGTTGTGAGAGGCAGAGGAAGCCTCGGCTGGCACGGAGACCACAGACCCACGTCTCTATACGGGAGACCCTTCCCAAGGTGCCTCCACACTTTGCCCTCTGGACGGTCCTTGTGCCCACCTCCCTGCTGCTCTCTGAAGGTTGCCAATGTTGCTCGTGGCCTTCCCCTTTCTAGGCAAGGCTCCTCCCGCCTGGCAAACATGGCTCAGCCCTGTAGGATGTAGTTCCCACGGGCCTTCCAGTCAGACTGCGTGTCTGCCCTCGGGCTGACCCTCCAGGCCTCTTGGTGACCCCACGACCCTCATCACCCTGTGGGCCTCTTTCCTGCCCCACCCGGTGCTCCTCACATTCCTGCCACATCTGGTCCCCCGGCGAAGGCACTGCTCCAGTTACAGACAGGCCTGCTCACCATCAAGCTCTCAGCGCCTGAGTGGAACAGCCGTGCACCGGGGGACCGATAACCCAGCTCCAGCTGTGGAGTTTACAACGTGAGGATGTGGGCAGGTGACAAGTTACGTGAAAATGTACACACACGTGCTCCTTTCAGACTTGTATCAATCCTACTTTAAATTCACAAAGAGAAGCTTATGCTTTAAGGAAAAGTGGCGAGAAACGTTTGCATATCGAAAAACATAACCATCCCTCTCCTCCACTGAATTTTTTTTTTTCTTCTGAAAATTTGGATTCCTGAGTTCTGGACTTCTCTGAAGCAGACACACTTGCGTGTCACCCGAGAAAGGCTGGCCGGTGGGGCACCGAGCGATGTTTTCCAATAAAATGCAATCATTCTGACCACCACGCAGCACAACCTGGATCAATGTAGGCTTCAGTGGCCCCAGCTCCTGAGGAAGTGTCAGAAAGCGTCTGTAACAACGAACGTGGCTTGTGGCGTGGACGCTGTGTCCTCAACCCCAGCTGCGAGGGACACTCAGCCGGGCTCCAAGCACAGGCAGGGCTCTGACCGCTTGTAAGTGACGTCAGGTGTGTGCTGAACAGACCTAGGTCTTTTCTCAGCACATCCGTGGAGGCCGTGGGGTTGATGTGAGTGTCCAGGAGGAATGGCAATGTCCTGGGGTTGGGACGCCGATGGTGGCTGTGCTGACTGCCCCTGTCCACACCTCTTCTCAACCAGACGTGGAGGATGCGCTGGGGTGTCAAANGAGGAGGAAAGGGGAAGAGGAAGTGGGGGAGGAGGAGGGGTAGGGGGAAGGGGGGAGGCTAGCAAGTGAAGAGGAGTCAGGTGGGGAAGGCGTGCCCCATGTTCTAGGTGGAGGGTGGTCAGCGTCGTCCCTGACGAGCCCTGAGGACAGAGAGCCGTCCCAGCCCCTCTCAGTGCAGGCGGGAGGGCCCTCCCTGACGTCCACCTCTGGCCATAATGAGGGCCGCTCCTTCGCCCAGGGAGGCAGTGGTCAGAGGACCGTGTGGAGCTGGGTCTGCAGCCCTGAGACCCAGCGGCGTGACCTCACCTTCAGACTTCCTGAAAAGGACCCTGTGCGTGGGGCTGAGAATCTGCACAGGAGATGCTCTTGGTCCCGTCCAACCTGGGCTAGGAAGTGGGAGGGGCTTGTCCAACCAGACTTGGCTTCTTCTGGAACCGACATCTGATGTGGGGCTGTCGCTCCCTCCACCTCACTGCCCTGAGGAGCAGGCGGCCTCTGACCCAGGCAGCAGGTCGCCCCGACAGTCCCTGAGCATGGCTCGCGGAGCAGTTTCCAATGACGCTGTTGGCTCAGGTCTTCCTCAGAGCTCAGAAGACCGTCAAGTCAAGAACCCCAGCCTGCCAGGACACCTTGCTGGGCCCTGCAGCCCCTCAGCTGCTCAGGACAGAGAGAGGACCAGCAAGGTCCCCTGCCTTCAGGGAGGGTCTGGTCTGGAGACACATCCAGAATCGGAGAGGACTGAACCTCAGAATTTCTGCTGAGAGGCGAGGTGGTGAGCCAGGCACCACCGTCCCCCTTCCCGACAACTTCTTCCCAGAGCTGTGAGGCAGAGAGGGCGTCTTACACCCCTGGCTCTGTGTGAATGCGGCTGCCCTTGAGGCTGTAGCTGGGATCAGTTTAAGGAGCGCTCACTGGGCACCAGCTGTATGCACCGTGCTAGATCTCAGAGCTAAGCCGGAGGCTGCCTGTCCTGAAGGCTTATGTCCTGGCAGGGGAGGCAGACCCAGGGCCCTAATGCCAGCACCACGTGGACCAGGGCTCCACAGAGAGCGAGCAGCCAGAGGTGTGGGAAAGCCCGCAGAGCTGCACCACCTGGCGGGGTGGGGTGGAGGGAAGGAGGCAGCATGGGAGGCAGGGAGGGGCTGAGGATGCTGTGGGCCAGCTGGGCAACGGATGTTTCCTGCTGACTGAGCAAGAGGGGCCAGGCTTGGGGACGCTTAAGATTTAGGTCAATGCTTCACATCCCAGGTTGGAATGGGGACCCTAAAGCATCTCTGTTTTCCTGCATAAATCCAGGAAGAGTCTGAGNTGGGAGGCAGGGAGGGGCTGAGGATGCTGTGGGCCAGCTGGGCAACGGATGTTTCCTGCTGACTGAGCAAGAGGGGCCAGGCTTGGGGACGCTTAAGATTTAGGTCAATGCTTCACATCCCAGGTTGGAATGGGGACCCTAAAGCATCTCTGTTTTCCTGCATAAATCCAGGAAGAGTCTGAGAGACGGGCTGGCGCTCATCCAACACACCCCAGTTTCTCCCTGGGCCTCCGGCGGCTTTTGTCCCGAGCCTCGCTGGGGGCTCAGACAGTAAAGAGTCTGCCTTCAATACAAGAGACCCTAGTTCGACCCCTGGGTGGGGAGGATCCCCTGGAGGAGGAAATGGCAACCCACTCCAGTATTCTTGCCTGAAAACTCCTGTGNGCTTTTGTCCCGAGCCTCGCTGGGGGCTCAGACAGTAAAGAGTCTGCCTTCAATACAAGAGACCCTAGTTCGACCCCTGGGTGGGGAGGATCCCCTGGAGGAGGAAATGGCAACCCACTCCAGTATTCTTGCCTGAAAACTCCTGTGGACAGAGAAGCCTGATGGGCTACAGTCTAAAGGGTCAGAAAAACTCCTACACGAAGAGCAACTGGCACATTCATCTGTTCCCTGGGGGCCGGGCCAGGGGCCAGAGCTCCAGCCAGGGGACCCTGGACGCTGTGCAGAGAGCAGGGTCCCGCCTCGCCCTGAGACACCGCACTCCTGGACTGTGTAGGAGGGCAAAGCCGAGCTGCCGTCACACTGAAGCCACCGCAACGCTGGGGTTGCTAACACAGCTCTTAGTTTACGTGACTGCTTCAGCCAGGAGTGGGGAAGACTGGGAGGAGGATGGGGGAGCAGGGAGACCCCAAACCGCAGCTCGGCCTCTCTCCTGCGGCCTCTCTCCTGCGTGTCCAGCGTCCGTGCCCGGGAACCCGCCGTGGACCTGAGAGCAGACTGCAGGGGCCGACGTGCACTGCCTGCCCGGCTGCAGGAAGGACACGCTCTCTGTACTCACGGAGGTGGGGGTGAGGCAGCCTGTGGGGTGAGGATGGGGCGCCAGGCTTAATGGAGGGGCCCCGAGGGCTGCAGCCCTGTCCCCGAGATGGAGTCAGACTGCAGGGGAACCGCTGCCCATGAGTGCGGCCCCGGGCACACACCCAGGGCTCAGCAACGCTGATCTCTAGCACAGCCTGCTTGGGGGTGTCCACTGCCCCCGCAGCTCCATCCAGCTCCCCGCCTGGCTCCCCATCAGAGCAGAGGACATTTAACAGCAGGATGTTCAAAGTGCTTTCAAGGCAAAGAAGGCAAACCCGTGCTGCAGGGCTGTGACTGGGGTTGGCAGGAGAAGCGCTAAAAATACTCCTGGAGGAGCAGAGTGGAGCCGGGCACGGAGCTCCCACTGCGCTGGGGGCTGCAGTGGCCAATTACGGGGCCGCGGTGGAGGTGGGGGGCGCGGCAGGGCTGCCTGCCGGGAGGGCGGGCGCCGTGTTCCCCGCAGGAGGAGGACCAGGTCGTGGCCTGGAGCGCGCTGCCCCGTGGGTGTGGACATCATTTCCAAACATGGCAGAGGACCCGGCCTCGGCAACAGCAGGGCCGCCTTTCAGCAGACACACATGGAGCAGGGCTTCAGAGCCTGTGGTCCCCTGAGCTGCGGGGGAGACCTGCTCCTTCCTAAGCAGCAGCCACGGGTGGGTTCTTCTCCGGACAAATCACACTGGTTCAGATCGCCTGCTCCGTCCCCACTCTCACCCAGGGCTCGGGACAGCAGGGACAGCCCTGCTGAAACCGCGGCTGTCAGGCCGGCGCCCGCTCCAGGTCTCCTGGCCTCCTGCGCCCAGGGTCCAGGTGCTCCCCCCATGCCCTCCCCACTCAGGTGCCATCTGTCCTGCTGTCTCCCAGCCTGGAAACACGCCGAAGGCGTCCAGCTTGCACCGAGCTATTCCCATCGCATCTGTGGCTTCTCTGTGGTCCTGCTTACCTGGGTTTTGTCACTCGAGCAGCATGAACTTCTGTTTTCTAAGAACGGCTGTGAAACTAGCACCTCTCTCCTGAGCTTGGGGGCTGGTGTTGGTGAGCGAGTCATAACGTCGGACATGTGTGTGTGCCCACGCACGCTCAGCCGTGTCCAACCCCTTGTGACCCATGGACTGTAGCCCGCCAGGCGCCTCTCTCCGTGGGGTTACCCAGGCAGGAGTACTGCAGCGGGTTGCCATCCTCTTCTCCGGGGCTCTTCCCGACTCAGGGGTCGAATTCACATCTCCTGCTTCTCCTGCACTGGCAGGCGGGTTCCTTACCACCGTGCCACCGGGAAACAGCACAAAGTCCGGTGGGGCTAGCAGACAGCACACAGGTAGGTGGTGCAGTTGCTGAGACCATGTCGGATGTGAGGGTTTCCCACTGGAAACACCCCGCGTGCTCATCGTAAACAGTGTCCCACCAAGAGAAAAGAGACGTGATTTGACAAGAGTGTGAACAGCTGGTGCCTATGAGCTGGGAGGGCTCCAGCCGGGGTCCGGGTTCTGCCTCAAAATTGCTCTTTTCACCCTCTCTCAGCACAGGTCCTGGGGAAATCTGAAGAGGACCAAGACAGGAATGATTGATGACAAAGACCCAAATCTTCGAGACGGAGGGAGCCCTGGCCTGGACCCTGGAGAGCTGAGCGCCTTGCAAGAGAAGATATGTGGTCCTCCTCACTGCTCTGCACTCAGGGATGGTGCAGAGAGAAGATATGGGGTCCTCCTCACTGCTCTGCACTCAGGGATGGTTCGGAGAGAAGATATGGGGTCCTCCTCACTGCTCTGCACTCAGGGATGGTGCAGAGAGAAGATATGGGGTCTTCCTCACTGCTCTGCACTCAGGGATGGTGCGGCGGTGGCTGGAACCCGGTAGATGGAGGTGGATTCACAGACAAGGACGCGTAGACACGGATGCCTGGGTGGATTCACAGACAAGGAGTGTAGACACGGATGCTTGTATGCAGATGTACGTTACGGGGGCCCGGACTGCGGACACAGGCCCACTCTCCATCAGGGCTCTCCCCACCCCACCAGGAGCCACCTGTAAGGCATTTACCAAGCACGGCTCGACTAAAAGCCTTCTGTGTCCTTAATTCACGGGAGCTGTTTTACCACCTCTGGTTCTCACTTGAAACTCCTAGAGGATGACCTGTCCCGCAGCTGACCTTGGGCTCTGACCCGTGACCGGTGCCTCGCCCCGTCCCTGAAGGTCTGCTGAAGTCACCACACGTCGGGCAGCTCTGGGGCAAGGCTGCCCTCCTGATGGGGGAAGGGTGACCCCACTTCTCCCCTGCCCCCCAAGTCAGCCCTGACACTCTGAACCCAGTGCCGCACCTTATTCCTCCTGAAGGACTTCCCGCTGCTTCTCGGGAATGTTCCATCACTTATCAGCTTTAAGCCTTGATAGTCTTGTAACCTTTACGTGCCTCATCAGAATAGCGGCTTATAAATGTGAATAATAAAACTAACTTGAAATTACGGTTGAGGGAGTGACATTACACATGAGTATGAAGATTATTTGTGTTTAGTGGCTACCTGTGGTTTCTAGAGCTAACTAATCAGTTTCCCATAAAAATACATCAGAATGTCACGTAAAATCCAAAGGGGAGAGATAGTAAGTAAAATACAGTTCTAGACGGTGAGAAATGAAGTCGATCTGGAAAGCCATCAGCAGTTTAGACCTTGACAAAATGGGGTGGCGTGTGTCTTCGTTGCTATGGAAATGACTTGCAGATAGACGTGGAGACAGTTTGTCTGGCGGACCCAGGCAGGGGGTTTGCTGGCGCCTTCAGTTCAGCCACTGCAGGGTTTGGGCTGGCCCTGACCCTCCAGGGCTGTGCTGGCTGCCGTGACGGTGGCGATGAGCCCAGCTGACCTTATTAAGCGTCTACTGTGTAAGCCACGGACCACAGACACCCTGATTCCGCCTTTCTGTGCCTTTTCTCACTTAACAGTCATAACTTACTCTAATTGTTGTGTGATAAGGAGTTTGCCTGGTTGTGTCCCAGGTGCCCGGGTACAATATTTAAGCTGCTGCAAACTGATGCTTTGGAACTGTGGTGTTGGAGAAGACTCTTGAGAGTCCCTTGGACGGCAAGGAAATCCAGCCAGTCTATTCTAAAGGAGATTAGTCCTGGGTGTTCATTGGAAGGACTGATGCTGAAGCTGAAACTCCAATATTTTGGCCACCTGATGCGAAGAACTAACTCATTTGAAAAGACCCTGATGCTGGGAAAGATTGAAGGCAGGAGGAGAAGGGGACAACAGAGGATGAGATGGTTGGATGGCATCACCGACTTGATGGACATGAGTTTGGGTGGACTCTGGGAGTTGGTGATGGACAGGGAGGCCTGGCGTGCTGCAGTCCATGGAGTTTCGAAGAGTCAGACACGACTGAGCGACTGAACTGACTGAATTTCCCTGGAGACACAAGTGTCTCTGTTCCTCACAGTGCCCCTGGAGAGCTTGCCCTGAGGAGGTGCTCAGAGCGGGGCGGCCAGGCCAGCAAGGCTGACCAAGTGAGGTCAGCCTGCCCTCTGACCTCCATGAGAGGCGTGAGACTGAGATGGCATTCAGTCTATGTAGAGACCAGTGAAAACTCTGGGCAAGCCCACACCCACGTGCCACGAGGGTGGGTGGCGCCCCGGCTCTACGGGAGCGGGCCCTGGGGCCACCCAGACCTCCCGGCGCCTCTTCCTTTGGAGGATCCCGATTCTTGTCCTGGAGAACAGAACCGTTACAGTAGACAGGGCACTTTTCTGGTTCTGAGTCAGGCAGGGAATTATTGCACCCAAGGAGGCCACGGGAGCCCTGGGATTTACAGCCTGTGGTCAGAGGGGGGCAGCCCGAGGCTCAAGCCTGGAGTGTGCGTGGCAACTTGGTGGCACCTCCGCCTTTAAGCTGCATGGCTGGCCGCTGCCTCCGGGCCAGGACACACCGCTGCCCACCCAGTGGGGCCCCCAGGCTGATGAGAAGCAGCGACGGGAGAGACCAGGCAGCAAGCGCCAGGCCCACTTTGAGTTGGTGGCATGGCTGACCCGCATCCACACTGCGGGGACCTGCGTCTCCGGGGAAGCGGCGTTTCCTCTGGACCGCGCCTGGGCGTGCAGACCGGGAACATGATGAAAACAGAGGGCTGCCCGCGGAGAGCCTCCCAGCCGTGGGAGCAGACGTGCTTGCCGGGGGATCACGGGTCTCCTCAGCGTACTGCGCAGGGGTCACGGGCCACAGTGGATGCCGTCTCCCACCTCCGCCCCAGTGATAAAGACGGGGGTTCGGGGTCACGGGAATGTCAAGAAAAGGAAACGCGTGGCCGGCGGGCAGAGGCGGCCTGTCTGCCATGAGGAGGTTTTGCCTTTCCCCTTCTGTGCCCACAGGTGTGTCCCGAGCCCCCTGAGGCCGCGTGTGGCGTCCCTGTGCGGGCCGAGCGCCGGCCTTTGCTTATCCTCACTCACGTCCTGCGGGTTTAGGCAGACGCACACGCCGAGCTTTAACTCACAGCGTGCCCCCAGGTGCGACTGGTGTGTTTTAACCTGGGGACTGCGCAGAAACACCGCCTCGGTGGGATCTGCCGGCTCTTGAACCATCTATTAAGCCCCGAGAACCTGATATTAAGCTGCTCTTTGAGTCTCATCCAGGCGTAATGCGTGGCAAGGCTGAAAGGCTGGCGCGGGGCGAGGCTGCACAGGGTGTAATCAATCACTCCCAAGCATCGGGCAACCAGGCCTGCAGTCCACACCGCCGGCCGCAGGCAGCTCACCGGAAGGACCAGGGGGACCCCAGCCTGGCCTTCGGAGCACGGCCACGGCAGAGGGACCCGTGGCCAGCTGTTCCCGTTGGGGACCGGGCGCTGGCCCCCAGGAGGGGCCCCTGCTCAGGGTTGGTCGAAAAAAGTGCTTTTGGGGGACACTGTCGCCGCTTGCAGCCCCTCCCAGGCGGTGCCTACAAGAAAGGGCCCCTGACTCCCACCTCCCTTGAGATCTGGACTCCCAAGTCCTGGCCCCCAGGGCCTCCAGTCACTGTCTGGTCCTTCCCTTGGGACTGCAGCCCCAGCCTACTCTGTGGAAACTGTGGGAAGGCCCGGGAAGTTGCAGAGGACGGCTTTGCTTCTGTTGTCTTCATGGGAAAACCCAGGCCAGGGGCCCCCTGAATCTGTGATGGGACTTGGCCTGGGGTGGGCACCTGCGGGCTGGACTTGACTGCCCCCCGGAGGCACAGGACGCAGCTCTGCCAGGGTGACTTGACCCTTTCCGAGTGATGCTGCAGACGGCAGTGACTCATCAGCTCCTGCTCGGAAGAGGGCGTCTCTCTAGTTGACTGTCGGCCAGACACCTTCCCACGGGCCACTGACCAGGAGAGCTGAAGATTTCTGAGGGCCAGGCTGATGCGGGGGGGTGTTGGAAAGGTGTGTTTTTAAATAACATATCCAAGAGGGGTGGAATTAAAAAGCAAGCCCTAATGGTAGCTCTGGATTTAACCAGTTAGGAAGGATAGCCTCGTAATAGGGACGGTGGCACTCAGACAGATCCATCAGCGTGCAGACCTCCCAGTGATTGGCGGGATGGTGGGTGCAGGGCCGCCGGGCCTGCGTCGCCAGGGTGGGATGGTCACGGGTTTCATCATGCTTGTGGTGTCTGCTCACATAGCAATCGCCCTTGACCCCAAACCGAACCTCACCTACGCCATCTTCTTTCCCGTGCAGAATGGGACGCGAGCGTTTGAACGTTCCTGCCTGCCTCTGTCAGCGGGCGCCCACACCGACGGCCGCACCTGGACGCTAACCTCCTGTGTGCAGGGGGGCTTCCGGAGGGGCAGCTGAAGCCTTCCGGTCGGCGTGGCTCAGGCCTGCGTCCCAAGGTTCCCCCAGAGTTTTCAGTGACCCTCATGAGCAGCCGTGGGTCCAGAGTTCTCGAATGACCCAGCAGATGGGGTGCAGGGCCTGGTCGGGTGCAGGGCCTGGTCAGGCGCAGATCAGCCACCTGCTGCCAGCCCTGGATCTCGTGATTATTGGGGGTTTGTCCAGAGCTTGCCACACAGAAGCCAGCTCTCTCCTGTCAGAAACTGTCCAGCTGTCAGTTTTAAATCCAGCAAGCGTATCTGTGGGAATCGCCTTTTTATGCGCCTATTTGACTTCTGTGATGTACTTTTTATGTCATTTAGAATGTGGGCTTGTGGTGGTGGTGAGTGGTTTAGCCAATGGTGTTTGACTCCTTCGCGACTGCACGAGCTATAGCCCGCCAGGCTCCTCTGTCCGTGGGATTCTCCAGGCAAAAGTACTGGAGTGGGCTGCCATTTCCTCCAGGGGAATTTCCCGCCCCAGGGATTGAACGCGGGTCTCCTGGTTACAGGCCGCCTCTTTAGCAGCTTCCCACCAGGGAAGCCCCAACATGCAGGCTTGAGGAAGCTGCATCTTGACATTTCAGAATTAGTTTCTGCCTCCAAGGCCCTGGCGTTCCCAGACTGCCATACCCACCTGGTCCTCCTACTGAGGTTCCCAGAGGCTCCGAGAAGTAAGGGCTTTGCCCCCAGGTGCCCCGCTGGCAGATTTCAGTGCCGCCAGCTCACCCCACGCCTCCCCGGGAGGAGCCAGCCCTGGATCCGGCTCTCAGATCCGATCAGCTCTTGCCGGGATGTGTGGGAGAAGCCTCCCTAGGCTGCTGCTACCCGACTTGGACCGGTCTCCCCTCTCATGGGGTCTCGCAGCTCTCCCCCTGGAGCAGCCCCAGCCCCAGGCCGCCTCCGCCTCCATCCCCCTGCCTCCACGCTGCCCTGGGCGGCCCGCCAGCCCCGCGGCTCTGTCCTCCCTTCAGTCTATGCTCACATCCATGCCCCTCTCCGCCTCCACAGACCGCTCCTCTGCACCCCGCCGGGCCTTGCTGCTCCACTGCAGGCTCCTGGGAGGGCTGCCTGCCCTGGGGATGCCCCGCGTGGACCCTGCAGAGCTGACGGTCACCGGTCCCAAGAGCTGGTTCCGAAGCAACCGGACCCCCGAGCTTCCCCGCTCCCCTCCTCTAACCTCTGACCCCTGACAATCCCCGCGTGCTCGCCCCCGAGTTCCCCTTGCAGGCAGCTTCTCGGCCTCCTCGCTCCCCCTGTAGACGGGGGTCCCTGTCTCTCCTACTGGCGCCTCCCGGGGCCCTGGCCGGCCCTGACCACAGGCCTGGTCACGCGCGTCCCAGGCGAGGCCGTGTGCAGTCACCCTGGTGTGCACGTGGGCGGCTCAGACAGCAGCCTGCTTTCCACCTGCGCGGGGAGGGGTGGGGCCGAGGGGCAGCGCCACTGCCAGGAGGGCACAGTCCCCGCTGCTGCTTCCCACCAAGGAGCCAGGCCCAGCACGGGCAGGGCCCCGCCGGGGGCTAGGGCTCGCTCCTCGGACCCCAGGACCCGCTCCAGGCGTCAGAGCGCCCGGGACGCAGGTCTCAGCGTCTAGGTGGGCTCTGGGCCTGGGCACCAGACTCTTACCGACTCAGCCCTCCTGGTCTCCCAGCCCCAGAGGGGGCCTGCTTCCGCCAACTTCACTGTTCACCCATCATGCTCCCCTTTGCCTCCTGCAGATTCCAGAGGCTGAAAGGCCTGGGTTTGTAGGAGAAGCAGACATGCAAATCGGGAGAGTCCTGCCCTGCAAGAAGGGGCTCTAAACAAGCTCTTTCCACAGGCAGCTCAGCTCGCAGGAGCGTGACCCCTCACCTATGCACCTAAAATAACACCCCTCTTTAGCACATTCAAAGCTGCAGCTCCAAATTACCCAGGACCAGCTGAAGGCCAGGCTGGTGGTGGGGCCTGAGGTGGCCTTCCTGCCTGGTGGCTCCTGGGAATGATGACCAGCTTTCTCCCCAAGGCAAGGGCTGCCCTCCACAGGGAGAAGGTGTTCTTACTCTAATTATGCTGGTAATTAAGTCTCAGGTCTTTGAACTTCGACTGAGGAGCTCTGGGCTCTGGGGAGTCACGTGGGCTGAGCCGGGCCTGAAGCTCCGCTGTGGCTTGCGCCTGCTCGGGGCTCCCGGGGAGGGTTTGTGCACTGATGCGTTTGCTTCGTCCTGCCTTGTGAACCGCTGGCGTCCCGGTGCTCTGGACTCCATGCACGCTGCAGCCTGGGGCTGGCCCCTCGCCCTCGCGGACTGAGCTGGCAGTCTGCAAGTGCTGACTCCTCTTTATCCTGCGGGTGCCTGGGTCCGAGGAATGCACGCAGCCAAGACCCTGAGTGGGCTCTGTGGGTGGGTTTTGTTTGGAGGTTTTGCTCCCTTGTGTGCATTTGAATAAGGGCGTGCCTCAGATTTGACAGCAAATCCTTTCATAGCAAAATTTTCAAAAATAAAATGAGCTGGGTAATCTGGCTGATTGAGAAAGTGGTTTCTACAAAGTGAATCACAGCGTTGAGTAAAGGCCGGAGAAAACCTCTCAGTCCTTTCATGCTTCACCAGAACCAATTAGTCCATGTGGAGCGCTGAGTCTAAACGGGCTTCTCAGGCTGTGGACAAACTGTGGGGTGGTCTGGGCACAGAGAGCCACCCTCCTGCCAGCACCGATAAAGCACCCACTGGGCGCGTCCCGCGCGCTCGGAGCTGTGCGGGCACCTTGGGGACGGAAACGGCAGTGGCACGGACTCCCCAGAGATGGCGCACGTGCCCACACCTGCTCCTCGAATAGCAGGATGCCGGGGCCAACGCTGTGAGCCTGGCCCAACCCGGACTCGGGGATGACAGAGACGCAGGCTGTGTCCCAGACCCAGGGGACAACCAGTGGCCGCCTGTCTGCCTTGCTGCAACCGGCCTCTTGCTTTAGTTTCAAGTCCTTGTCACATTTTAAAAAGTAATTCTTATTTAAGATTATACATTATATACTATTTCCTGAAAGATCTAAGCTATATAAGGTTGTCTGGCCAAACGTTTTAAAAGAAATAAAGACTTCCAAAACAGCTTCTTGACTGAAGGGATGAATAGCACAACCATAGTTGGAAAAATAAATCTGAAAATCAGAACCACAACTATTTAAACAAAGCTTAGTGGCTGAGTCCCAAACAGAACAGTGGGGACAGTCAGCTGGCCCCTCAGCAAAACAGGGAGATGTGCTGGCTCCAGGATTTTAAGGAAACTTTTGTCCAGTGATGGGCTGCCACTGAGCTAACTGAGCAAAGACCTCAATGGTCACATATGACATGAAACGCAGACTTGACAGAATTAACTCAGGGAATGTACTAAACAAACAGCAACATTAACAGACCCTGAGGGGTGAGAATCTGATTTCTGGAATTGACCTGTTGTATTACATCGCATGTCCAATTTTCAGCAAAAAAAAAAAATGCAAGACACGCAGAGAAAATAAAGTGTATGGCTGATACACAGGGGGAAGGTAATCAGTAGAAGTTGTCCCTGAGAAGAAGCACAGACATTGGGCTTTCCAGACAAAGGCTTTAAACCAGCTATTTAAAATATGTTCAGTGAACTAAAGAAAAATATAGGAACAATGTCTTAAAAAATCAAAAATATCATAAAGGCAGAAAATTACTTTAAAAGGAATCAAATAGAAATTATGGGGTTGAAAAGTACAATAATTAAAAGAAGAATTTCATTAGCAGAGCTTAACAGTAGATTAGAGCAGGCAAGAGTCTGTGAACCCAGAGATGTATCAGCTGAAATGATCCATTCTGGAAAATAGAGAAGAAGGATAGAAGAAAAATATGAGAGCCTCAGAAAGCTCCCAGAGGCTGCTGCCACACACGTGGCCTCTGAGGCAAGTCTCGGAAAGAGGGAGAGATGGAGTGGGCGGGAAGAATATTTGAGGAAACAGTGTCAAAACCTTCCCATTCAGAAGGGCAGCATTAATCCATACACCCAAGGAGCCCACCACACTCCAAGTAAGGTGAACTCAAGGAGCCTCGCGGCCCAACACACACCCTGCAGAGGGGCAGAGCTGTGAGGGCCACACAGCACACAGAAGGGCCGTCCCGAGGCAGCCGCGGGCTTCTCATCAGAAACCACGGGCCAGAGGAAGTGAGAGCTCTAACTGCCCACAGAGGGAGAAGCGTCAGCCGGGAGCCCATACCCAGCAAAACTGTCCTTCAAACGTGAGGGCGAGAGGAACAAAAGCTGAGAGTGTGTGTGGCCTGCAGACCCGCCCTGCAGGGACTGCTAGAGACCCCTGGACTAAAACGCAAGGATGTTAGACAGCAATGCCAATCCACGCAATGGTGTAAAAGCACCAGGAACGGTCACAAAAGAGATAAATACATCATATACAAGCACTTTAACTCTTTTCTGTAACTGATTTAAAGGGAAATAGCATAAAGAGTTACAAATCTGTGGTGATGGCAGGTATAAATACTATCTGATCAGTAATTGCATAAAAAATATGAATCAATTAAGTGCTTTTGTGTTTAAAGGCAGAAATTGGCAGATACACAAAAGTGACATGACCCAACTACAGGCTGTCTTGCCACATAAACTTTATATACAAAGACATGTACAAGCCAAAAGTAAGAAGACAGAAAAAGATACACCACGGAAACACTCACCAAAAAAGCAGTGGGCTGGCTACACCCATATCCGGTGAAAGAGGCTTTAAGATACCAGTTGCCACTAGACATAAAGTAGGGCATTTTATAAGGATAGAAGTGCAAAACTAGAAGATATAAGAATTATAAACAATATACACAAAAAACAGAGAATAAAATAAAGGAAGGAGAAACTCATAGAATAGAAGCGGGAAAAAAAGTTAATTTAACAATAACATAGTCAAAGATTTCAACATTCGACTTTCAATAATGGACAAAACAGCCAGACACAAATTGATAAAGAAAGAGTAGGTCTGAGCAGCATTATTAACCAACTGGAGTTTCCTGGCCTCTGCGGAATGCTGCACCCAACTACGGCAGGACAGACATTCTGCTCAAGTGAACACGGGACGTTCTCCTGTACAGGAAGCGTGGTAGGCCACAGATTTCAGTAAAGTCTCAATACATTTAAAATAATAAACAATGCATTCTCTGATCCCAACGGAATGAAACTAGAATCAGAATTAGAAGGAAACTGGGGGTTCTCAGACGTGTACAAACTAAACTGCACGCACGGAAATAATCAATCCATCAAAAAGACGTCATAAGGGAAATTAGGAAACGCTTTGAGAAGAATGAAACAAAATACTAAAGTACTAGCAGACTCTCAGCCACGCAGTGCTGCTGAGGAATTGTTTTCCAGAGCAGCTGCAGCGTTTTCCACTCACACCAGTGAAATACGAGGGTTTCAGCGTCTCCACGTCTTTGCCAACCCTTGTTATTATCTGTCTTTTTTTTTTTTTTTTTTAATCATAGCCTCTTAGAGGGTGGAAGTGGCATTTCACCACGGGTTTGATGTGCAGCTCTCTGGCGAGCGATGGCGTTGAGGATGTTTAGGTGTTTATCGGCCATTTGTGTGTCTTTGGAGAGATTCTACTCAGTTCCTTTGCTCATTCTTTCGGTAGGCGACTTATCTTTCTATGGTTGAGTTGTCAGGGTGCTTCACATACTTGGTTTTAGACCCTTATCAGATATAAAGCTTGAAAATCTTCCCTCCCATTTTGTCGGTTATCTTTTCACTTTCTTGGCAGTGTCCTTTGGACCACAAAAGTTTGTTCACTAGAAACAAGTCAATAATATCGAGCATTGGTGGGGACACAGAGCGGTCAGGACTGTCTCACGCTGCAGATGTGAGGTGGTTCCGCCCAGCTGGAAACTGGCTCGGCGGTCTCTGCATTTGTTAGACGCACACTCACCGTGTGATTCTGCAGGCCCGCGCCGAGGCTCTTGTCCAGGTAAAATGAAGACATGTTTTCATAAGCGGCTGTAGGTGAATGCTTGCCGTGGCCCTACTTGTAACTGCTGAAGAGTAGAAACCACCCAAATGCTCTTCATCTGGGGGACGGGTAGCAAAGTGCGATTTCACGAACGATGGAACTGCAGAGAGCACCGGCAGCACCAGCCAACGTGCTTGGCTCTCCAGAGCTTCGTGGTGGTGGACGCAGTCTTGGACGGTGTGGCAGTACTCCCTTTATTCTGGAACAGGAAACCGGAGGCCAGGCAGAAAGGGCGAGAGGCTGTGACCTCAGAGCTGTCACTCCGGGCAGGGTCAAGGGTGATGGAGCTTTTCTGCATCTCGACAGATATGGTGACCACAGGGCTCTAGTATCAGTCAACATTCACGTATCTTTATGCTCCAAAGACTGAGTTTTTACTAAATGTGCATTAAAAATAAAATTTTTTGAAAACTAAGAGAGAGAAAATATTCAGAGATGAGCAGTGATCTTAGTGATCAACAAACGTTTTTCTCAGGCGCTTTCGGTCATTAGCGTGTTACCTCGTCAACGGCAGTAATTGCTGTTATTAGTCTCCAAGGGCCGGCACCTAACGTACTGGCTGACCAGAGCAGAGGCCCCGGTGCTGAGTCAGTCTCCTTGACTGGTTTTGACCCCCATGGTTTCTTGGCGGCTACCGCGATTACTTTTGAGCTCAGGTGAACCTGTGAAGGAGGGAAAGTCTGCACCTTTTTAACTGGAGACAGAGGTGTCAGCCTGGCTTGTATTTATCCTGCTGTTGTCGACATCTCTCGCCATGGATTCATGTTATTGCTGTTATCATGACACGCAGTATCATGAGGTTATTTTTCTAGACGTGATACTATCTTTACTGAACCTGTTCGGATGTGAACTAAAGTGCTTTTAATTATTGTCTGAGTTATAAGGCATCTGTAAGCTCTCATGTGGCTTCTGTCTTGCCAGCACTAATTAGATACTGCGTAATAACCATTTTCATATTCCTAGTGTAGTAAGCTGCATTTCACAGAGGTACAACTGCTGTGCTTGGAGATGTTTCATAAATAAGAGCGTGAACAGCAGAGCTTGGCGTAGGTCTCACTCCTGTATCATCACTGATGGGGATGATCATAACACCTCGGCTGTTTCCAGCTGGCAGGAGCGCTGTGCTCCCCAACCTTCTACTCCCTGGTAGAAGAACTTACGCAGGGGCTGCCCTTGAGCCCCTGGGGCCCCCACCCTCTCCAGGGCGCAGGGAGAGTGTCATGACGGAAAACAGGTGTTGCTGTACCGGCTCTGTTATGGCCGAAATTTTGCGTCCCCCTGAAGCCTGTGAGCTGCAGCTCTAACCTCCAGTGAGGGTGTCTGGAGGCTCGAGAAGTGGTGCGGTTTAGACGAGAGCGGAGCCCCATGATGGGACTCACGTTTACAAGAGGACAAAAGCTCCTTCTCTCTCCCTCTCTCTCTTCTCCCACTGAGAAGAGGCTATGACAGACCCAGCGAGGTGGTGTGTGCCGGCACAGGCGAGGATCTCACTAGGAACCGAGGGTACTGGCTCCTTGATCTTGGCCTGCCAGCCCCCGGCGCCGTGCGGTGACGCTTGCTTAAGCGTGTGGTCTATGGCGTGTGTTACATCAGCCAGAAAAGACCAAGTGGACGGTGCACAGAGCGTGTGGAGGGAGGCGGGAGCCGGGTTGGCTCCTCTGTTGGGAGCCGCGTTTCTGCAGGCACGTGGACCTGGGCTGCCGTGCGGGGCGTGGAGTGTCCCCGTGGGCGCTGGGGGCGGAGGGCAGGGGGCGTCCCCAGCGCCTGTGAGGCTCCAGCAACAGCGCAGAGCGCAGGTGTGGCCCAGAGCCAGCCGCCCCGGGAGGGCGAGTGGGCGGGCGGGCGGCCTCCGCGGCCGTGAGCTGCCTGGGTGCTCAGCTTCCGGCTACAGGGGACCTCAGGAATCTCGTGGGTGAGCCCCAGCTTCCTCCCCAGGCCAGTCTGCAGTTCCCTTTGCCTCGCTGCACTGCCCTGGGGGGTCCCACCCCTGGGAGAGAGGAGCCCACCCTGTGCTCACCCCACGCCCTTTGTACATCAGACAGAGCAACCTGGCCCGGCCGGGGGGGATGGGCCGGACCTCGAGCCAGGGGAGTCCTGTCGGGCCTTTGAAATGCCAGAATGAGTGTTTTTCTGAATTTGAACCCATCACAAGCCCACCATTCCCTATGACCGTGAGCTGGGCCTCCTTCACACCGACCGTATCTCAGTCTAAGATGCCTTTCACTGCAACAGACACAATAATTTATGTCCTCTTCTGAAGGAAAAATAGATTATGACACGCTGTGGGTTGTACGGTATGTCTGGTTCTCATATGGACTCAGATGTAAAGACAGACGCGTCACGACCGTCTGCAAGGGTGGCAAAGGACAGCCGTCTCTCAGGAAGGGGCATCCTTGTCTGGCTCTGACGCACTTCAAGGAAAGAACCTTTCATGGACCTGTAAGAGTGTCCTGAATGTTAAGTTATGCAAATCTCACCGTCCAAAAGACCAAGGATGCCAAACAAGGCAGGGAGGTGTGGGCCCTTTGCAAACGACAGGGCCCACTCCTGGCCAGAGTCACGGGTCTGTGTCCTCAACCCCAGGTTGCCACCACTCAGGTCAGCTCTGAGTCCCAAGGGATGGGATGTGGCCAGCGAGCCCAGAGGGCTTTAGTGGCTCCATTTGAAACCTGATGGTCTCAGCGCTCCATCCAAGGCCGCTTGTTCCCTGGTCTTCCCGCCCAGCTGGCCCGCGGCCCTCCATCCTGTCTCACCGTGGAGATGAGCCTCTCTTTAGATTCCGAGACGCAGCTCTTTGCCGCTGCCTCTGCTGCTCCAGTCTGCCTCCTGCGGCCCCCAGACCCCTTCCCCTCCACTCCAGGCCCCTGAGCCACGGCCCTGACGCTTCCAACCCTGTCTGTTGCCGCGGCCCCTCCTCCTGATGTCGAACCCCTGCTCTCCTCTGTGCTTCCATCGGATGAGCAGCTGCCTTCTCCTCCGGCTGCTCCAGACAGGTGACCCCCCGGCCCAGCTGCCTTCTCCTCCAGCCCCTGAGGCTGTTCTCCTGGCCCCAGGACAGGGGAGGCCCGTATCCTTGGCCCAACCAACCAAATTAGAGAACAGCGCCCTTGGCCTTTCCCTTTCCTTGATCCCACGTGAAGCTGACCAACCACGCTGTGAACGTGAACACCTCAATAGCTCCCTAGTGCAGAGACGGGCCCAGGAGCTCCTTGCAGTTGCAGGTCCTCTAACTGTATACTATGATGTAGGGTTTTGCAAGCATGTGGTTGTGCGTTTGTGTGTGCATGTGAGCACAGATTTCCTTCTGACGAGAGGACATTCCAGGAGGTTTTTTGGTAGATTAGACAGATCGCTGAAGGACTCATAACCGTGCTCTAACGTTTGGACCGTGTGTCACTGAGTCAGCCTTGCTCACACAGAAGCGACCATCATCTATCACCGACCATCACTCTCTCTGGCTCTGTGGACGCTCCCTCTTGGCTGGAAATCCCTCTTAGCGCCCATCCACCTTTGCTGGCTCTTCCCTCACGGGTGCTGCTGTGTGGTCTCTGGGCCCCCTGCCCCCTCGCAGACGTAACTGTCACCTTCTCGGGGTGCAAAGCACCTGACACCATCTGCCTAGGAAGGTCATAATGCAGAGAGAGGGCGGAAGTTTAGTGTAGCATTTCCACAGCTGCAAAAAAAAAAAAAAAAAAACCCAAAGTAAGCCTGATGATCAGGCTGGAAATCAATAACTATCCATGTAAAGTTGCCCAAAAAAGAGAAAACGCATATTGAACCGAAGAGAAAGCAGGCTGGAGTGCGACGAAAACAGAGGCTTTAAGGTGACGACTCTGCTGCTTTTCAGCGGTGCCACTGAGGGTCTCAGAGGTGGTGTTGCCTTCTTGGCAGTTTTGGCTTGGCTTCAACCTGTGGTTCCGTCTGTCCAGCCCCGAGCGAGTGATGGGGTGGACGTGTCAGAAGCAAACGTCCCGAGGCTCCAGCCTTACTGGGCTCAGGAGAAGGCAGGAGGCAGGGTTGGTGGTCATGCTTTGTCTCCCTGTCCTCTCCGTCGGCTCAGGGCTCTGACTGCCTCCTTGGAAGTGCGTGAACGTCCCTGCCCGGTGCTGAGGGATCCGTCCTCGGTTGGCTGTGGCCAGAGGCAGAGGGCAGATAGGAGGCAAGTGGGACTTGACACACATCCTCCTGCTTCTCTGCCCCTGCCAAGGAGAGCGTGCCTGGGCAGCCAAGAGACCCGAGGACAGGCAGGGTGTCCCTGCAATGAAGAGCCAGCCCCACTGAACCCAGACCAGACTCGCCCGTCCCCGCCCAGGCTGAATACTCACAGCGGGGCTGGTGAGGCTGCAAAGGCAGACAGGACTCAATGGGGCCGTCTGCAGGCAGAACCCCTCCTCTCAGGGCAGAGGGTGGGGCTCAGTCTTTGCGCTGACATCTGTCAACTGATGGGGCAAGGCCCACCATGTTGGCAAGCGTAATCTCCTTTACTTAAAGTCAGCTGATTGTGGATGCTAGCTGTGTCTACAAAATGCCTTCACAGTAGCACCCAGATTTGTGCTTGATGGGATAGCTGGGTACCGGGGCCTGGCCAACCACTGTAAGACAAACCATCACAGAGAGTGTAACTGACTG
>SJYA01001661.1:0-47200 GCA_006410615.1 Neotragus moschatus
CACAGTCAAAGGCTTTGGCATAGTCAATAAAGCAGAAATAGATGTTTTTCTGGAACTCTCTTGCTTATACTAGATAGATGCAAATAATTTTTGGCAATGCAGTCTTTATTCTGTGGTTTTTGTGCCCAGTTGAAGGCTCAGAATTCAATTATCACAGAAGAAGGAGAGAATACAGGCTCTGCCATGCAAGTGTAACAGGAAATCATGTGGAAAATTTTCTAGATTGGAGTAGACTAGATTTGGAGATTTGCCCCGAAAGTGGGACAAAGGTGCTAAGAGCCTCAAATTCTAAAAAGAACCACAGTAACTGGGGAACCTCCAGATAGGGCCAACTTCTGGTGTATGAACTCTGCAATCTCAGAGGGCCTTGTCCTTCCAAGGGCCCAGGCTTGGTTAATGCTCAGCTGTCATCATCCTGACATTCTCAATCATTCCGTCTTTGAATGTGTGTTTTGTATGAGAAACCTTAACGGGAAGACGGAGCATACACAGGAGAAGAACAGATAAGCACGTGTGTCTGGCATTCCTCACCGCCCCCATTTACAAACAAACTGTGTTCACAATTGTGTATCACAGGTGACCAATGGACCTGTATATATGGGAATTCAGTGGGACTCAGCCAGTGCAAGGTAATCGGGTTACTTCTATGGCTGAGTGAGCTGGAACTCTCCTACTCCTGACAAGCCAAGGCTTCTATTCCAACCAGAACTTGCTTGGACTAAAGAAATGAGGTGATGGCTTTCTAAGAAACACAGATGATCAGGGCACCCTACCATATCCTTTCTTATCCATGTTACTTCCCTTCATTAGCTAGTTACCCTGAAAATGACAAGAGGAGAGGGAAAAGACAGGCAACTCATAGTTTATTTTCATTCCTTATTCATCAGTATTTCATATGATTAACTTTTAGTAGTTCTACTTCTTATTCAGATTAATACTATTATTATATATAATATACATTATTTTATTTCATTTCCTCCATTATTCATCAGTAAACCAAAGGTAGACAGTGTTGATAGAATACATACACATCCAGAAGTGAAATAAAAACAAATTAGTTAGTTCAATATAGAATTTCCATTATTCTGGTAAAATCAAAATACATATGTATCTACAAACTATAAAATGCAAATTGTGTAAGTCTAATGCGTTTGCATGAGTTAAATTTCTCTTATATTTGCATTTAAAAGCAGAATTTAACAGAAAATGTAAAAATATAAGATATATAAGCATATAAAATAAAAAGAATGAAAATTCATGCGAACAACTTACCATTTTAATTTTTTACTTAAATGATGCTAAATAGCAAATGAAATCACCTTGATGAGTCAAGAGAAAGACCACACGTTATTAGCGTTATGCTTTCAAGGTGCATTTACGCTATATTCTCTATCAGTACTTTGTCCTGATAGCTTACCACATGAATGACGTCAGATTCACGAGCTCCAAAGATTCAGCTTCAGGACCAGGGACCAGGCTTTTGTGTAGCACAGTTTTATTAAAGTATAGAAAGGGGCAGAGAAAGCTTCTGACATAGACATCAGAAGGGGGACAGAGGGTCCTCCTTAGCAAGGGAGCTATATACTTTTTCAGTTGATTATTACAGTAAATCAAAAGAATGTTTCAAGGTTGTAAGGGTCTTACCAGACCCACTCCCACAGTATACATTTTAAGATAACAGGATCAGTCAGAAGATTGTTAAGAAGGAGAAACGTGTCAAGCAGGATACATAAGTGAAAGTGAAGGTGTTCAGTCGTGTCCAGTTTTTTGCAGCCCCATGGACTGTAGCCCACCAGGCCCCTCTGTCCATGGAATTTTTCAGGCAAAAGTACTGGAGTGGGTTGCCATTTCCTTCTCCAGGGGATCTGCCCGGCCCAGGGATCGAACGACAAAACACAAACAACAAACAACAAAAAAAACAACAAAAAAACATTTTATGTGATTAAGATGAAGGAGTGGAGAAAAGAAGTTTACCCTTTTCTCCTTCTCAAGAGCCCCAAACCCCTTTCTCCTCCTCGGGGACCCCAGACTTCTAATCAACCTATCTAAAAAGTAACTCTCAGTTCCTTTTTATTGCAGAATAAAATTCCATTGTGTGGACATGCAACATTTTATTTATCCACTTATCAGTTGATGGAGTTTTGGGTCTTTTCCACTTTTGGGAAGTCATGAATAAGCATTTGTATGTATGTATAAACATTCATGCACAACTTTTTGGATGGACATATATTATCAATTTTTTTGAATATATACCTAGAAGTGGCATTGCTGGGTCACATGGTAACTCTAACAGTTTGAGGAACTGCCAAGCTCTCTTCCAAAGCAGTTGCACCATTTCACATTCCTATTAGCAATGTATGATGATCCTAATTTTTGCACATCCTAGCCAACACTTGTCATTATTGTTTATTCTTATGACTATCCTAGTGGTGTTGGCTAATCTTTTCCGTAGAGATCAGGCAGTTACTCAGATCTGATGATGTAGTATAAAAGCAGCCATAGATGATACAGAATGAATGATGTGACTATTTAAAAAAAAACAACTTTATTTACAAAAACAGGGATTTGGCTCAGAGGCTATAGTTTGCTGATCCCTACTGAAAATTATTGTAGCGTGTCAAACTGGACACATATTTAATATCCGAAACTGAGAATTTGTGGACTCTGACCTATATGTCATATTATTAAGGACTTTATTACTCAGTTGGGGGTAAAGATGGAAGAAATAATGAATTATCATGTTTGTTACACCAGTAATGACAATGAAAATGACATAAATGCTATGGAAACTCATCATATAAGTGCCTAACCTAATTCAGGATGAGGATGAAATTATGGGGATGGAGGAAGTGATCTGGAGGCCGAAGCCTGAAGAGTGAATGACAGGTGGTTACAGGAAGAGGAAAGTGAAAGTCGCTTAGTCGTGTCTGACTCTTTGCAACCGCATGGACTATACAGTCTATGGAATTCTCCAGGCCAGAATACTGGAGTGGGTAACCACTCCCCTCTCCAGCGGATCTTCCCAACCCAGGGATCAAACCCAAGTCTTCCACACTGCAGGCAGATTCTTTACCAGCTGAGCCACCAGGGAAACTAGAAGACTAATCAGGTAGAGAAAATCCAGTAGCAAGAACTAAACCCAGTAGCAAGATTAATAAGTTTGAAGGAAAAGAGAAAATTTCCGAGTTGCTTGAACCCACTGTGCAAGGCAAGATGAGAGAGACATAGGGGGCTGGGTATTAAAGTCCCTTATAAACTAAGCTAAGGAAACTTAAAAGAAAAAATAAATAAGCTAAGGAAACTCGAGTTTGAGGGTAACAGGAAGCCATTAAAAGATTTAAGATTTAAGAGCTATATTTCAAAAAGTCTTGCTGTACACTTTCACCTATAAAATGGAAAAGTTAATACCTACTTCCTAGCGTTGCTGTGGCAATGAAATGCAATTATGCTCATAAACTGCTTAGCACAATGCCTAATAGGAAATACACAGTAAAATTGTCATGAGTAGCAGGAATAATAAAAGCGACACATAAATCAGATGTGATTAGATACTTTAGGGAGTAAATCAGAAGTAACAAACGTGGCCTTAGACCATGCTTTCTTTTGCCAGAATGGTATTTCAAACGTTCAACATTTAGTTGCTAACGTTTTTTAAAATTTTATTTATTTTTGGCCACAGTGAGTCTTTTTTTTTTTTTTAATTTTTATTTTTATTTTTTTCATCTCAGGTGTACATGAGTTCCCAATCTTGAAACTCCCCCCCTCCCCCACAGTGAGTCTTCATTGCTACTCAAGGGCTACTCTGTAGTTGCAGTGGGCAGATTTCTCATTGTGACTGTGGAGCACAAGCTACAGGGCGTGTGGGTCTCGGTGGTTCTGGTGTCAGGGCTCAGTAGTTTTGGCAACTGGGCTTAGCTACCCCTTGGCATGTGGAATATCCCCAGACCAAAGATTGAGCCTATGCTCCCTGAATTGACAGGCAGGTTCTTAGCCAACGGACCACCAGGGAAGTCCAGTTGTTAACATTTAAAAATCTGGATTTTTTACATACATTTTAGAGGTCCAGTTTCTCTTGAATATCAGAAGACCTGGCGACTTTGGTTATGTATCCAGACAGCAGAGATCTGAAGAGCTGTCTGGTGGCAGCTGTCCGGCTAAGAGGCACAAACTCTCAAATTTCCCCAGGCCCCACCTGGCACACTTCATCCACTGAGGATATCTGCCTAAATCCTCCAGGCATTTGAATCTGAGGATCAGGGAATAAATTAACCGTGTGACTGAGAATTTTAAAAGCAACCAAAACTCTGATGCCAGGTAGCTGGGGGTGATCTCAAGCATCAAGCTCATCAGTTGCATTATAGTCTATTTGCAAAAAGGCTTAAGGAATGGTGGGGGGCCTAAGCCTAGAGCAGAGAGATACAAATTGACTATGTCCTTCTATTTTAGAAATGTTTTGGTTACTGGTAATGGAGGCAAATTTCAGTTAGCTGAAGCAGTAAAGGGTGGAAAGGTGCCCAGAGAGGCTGTGGGTCAAGATGGCAGCATGACCCTTGCATTATGTTCTGTCTGGAAACTCAATTAAAATAATAGAAAAATATTTAGATATTGTATCACACAGAAGTCGCTCAGTCATGTCCGACTCTTTGCGACCCCATGGATTGTAGCCCACCAGGCTCCTCGGTCCATGGGATTTTCCAGGCATGAATACTGGAGTGGGTTGCCGTTTCCTTCTCCACTAGATATTATATATCAGCATCTTAAAAAATAATAAAGGAGATTCATTCAGTAGTGAACTGGAAGTTTCAACAAATTTCAGGATGATGGCCTATGGATGGCACAGAGTTGACAGAGGAAGTATATCCCAAGAAGCAGCAAATCAGAAAATGCAGAGAGAGAGTTGCAGGACAGGAAAGAATCAATATTCCTGGCAGAATTCTAGAAGGGTTCCTGACTGGGAAATGAGAATTGGGATAAAAGGTTAGCGTGCAGAAATGGGCTGTAAATGTAGGTACTAGTTGAATGTCCTACCCAAAGACTCTTCCACCACCCAGAATGAAAGGCTATAATGGAGGGCTCCTCTCTAAAGCAACTGCATTGTCTCTGAAGACCATAAAGACAGTTGGAGAGGTAGCTACTGCCCCAATAAATCTCACCTCCAGGGGTCCTCCAGTGCCATGACGGCCCCTCCCACTCCTCCAGAAAGGAGGCTTCAGTCAGAAAGCCTCAGGCAAGTTCAAGCAAGTCCTGTCCTTTCCATTGCCTTTTTCTTAGAAATGCAAACGAGCCAGAGCTGCCGGGCATTTGACGAAAGCCTGCGGAATGCAAACGTGAAAGAGGAAGGCCAAGATAAAAGACACGGGAGAAAAAAGATCACAGAGGTAGCAAAGATAGTTTAGGGACCGTAGTTAGTATCCTTGGGAAACTTTGATGTTATTGTGAGCCATTAAACAGCAACAGCATGCTTTTTAAAAATAAACAGAATAAGACTTCTTGGAATTAACAATACTGTTAAGCTTCAAAAAACAAGGCAGCTGAAGAATGTTAGAATGTTAAATAAAATGTCTCAGAATGTAGAACTGAGAAGACAGGCGAACATTTGAGAACGGACCCAATAATAAATAGAAAACTTGAATCACTAATCGTTAAGAAGAGATCAAAAAGTAACTAAAGCTCTACTATTATTTTTTAAAGATATGAGGTCAGATGTTTGATGAGGAACAGGTTATTTAAGTGATCTCAAAGTAATGATCTGTAAATATTTACTAATTTTGAAGAGAAAAAATAATAACTTTGCAGTGAATAAACTTGGAGGACACCAACTTAATCAAATCCTCAAAGTTAACATCACCATGATTGGGACAGCTAAGTTTATCAGGGTGCTATGCCCTGAGAAAGACACAGCTGGGATTTCCCTGGTGGTCCAGTGGTTAAGAATCTGCCTTGCAGCACAGGGGACTCAGGTTCTATCCCTTGTTGAGGAACGAAAATCTCACACGCTGCAGAGCAGCTAAGTCTGTGTACCACAACTACTGAGCCTGGGCACTCTGGAGCACACGAGCTGAAACTAGAGAGCCCACGGGTCACAAGGAAAGATCTGCTGGATGCAATAAAGATCCCGCTTACTGCAACTAAGGCCCGATGCAGGCAAATAAATAATTGATTCCGGGGTTGAGAAGGAACCAGATAATAAATAATATTAAATAAATGAATAATAAATAAATATTAAATAATTTGGGGCACAGTTCACTTCTGTGGTATTCCTACTAAAAAGGCATAACTGAAGCCAGTTATGAGGAAACATCAGACAAAACCATCTGAAGGATATTCTACAAGATAACTGCCCTGGACTTTTCCAAAATGCCAAGGTCAACATAATAAAGGAAGTTTTAATCTGAAAATATATTTCAGATTAAAATAGATTAAAGATGGGGCAATTAAAAGCAACTCATGCTCTTGGATTAGATCTTGGTCCTGAGGAAAAAATAGCTCTTAGGGCAAATATGGAAACAGTGACAGACTTTATTTTCTTGAGCTCCAAAATCACTGTGGACAGTGACTGCAGCCATGAAATTAAAAGGACATGAGTTTGAGCAAACTCCAGGAGATAGTGAAGGACAGGGAAGCCTGGGGTGCTGTAGTCCACAGGGTTGCAAAGAGTTGGACACAACTGAGCGACTGAACAAAAACAACCAAGCACATTATTGCAACAATTGATAAAATTTGAATATGGATTATATATTAGGTAATAGATATGCACTAATATTAAATTTCCTGATTTTTATAATTGTACTGTGGTTATATAAGAGAATGTCATTGTTTTACATGTGGGAATATAAGAAAGACAGAGAGAGAAAGGATGAGAGTATTATGTAGGGTAAAATGTAAACAGTTATTGAATATGAAATTCCTTATTTTTTTATTTTTGTTAAGTATAAGGTTATATCAAAATAAATTTAAAATCACATAAAAAGATGTCAGATTATTTCACAACTGAGTTCTCTCTCATCATTAAAAATCAAATGTATCTAAGGTTATCTTAGGTCACAAAATTGAATGCTTTACAATTTATTTACATGAAAATAGAATAACTTTACTATGTCAACTTGATAAAAAGCATGCAAAACTGCATACCAAATCACATTATATAGGTGCAAAATTTCTTAATAAAATTTTGGAAATACAAATTCAGCAACATACTAAGAAAATAATGCACTATGGCCAAATAGACTTAATTCTGAGTATATGAATGCATTAACTATGGGGAACTATATTGATATAAATTAAAGAAGAAAACCCATACAATTATATGAATTGATGCTGAAAAGGCATTAGCACTCACTCCTAATAAAAGTTCTTGAGTAAAATATGAGGAAATGAAATGACAGTATCAGTTTTACTTCCCTTGTGGCTCAGCTGGTAAAGAATCTGCCTGCAAAGGGTTGGAAAGATTCCCTGGAGAAGGGAAAGGCTACCTATTTTCAGGGTTGCAAAGAGTCAGACATGACTGAGCGACTTTCACTTCAGTTTCAGTTCTACTTATAATAGCCAAATATTCATCAATGGGAGATCTGAAAAATAAATATTTGGGGCTTTCCTGGTGGCTCAGTGGTAAAGAACCCACCTGCCAATGCAGAAGACGCTAGAGACTCTTCTTCAATCCCTGGGTCGGGAAGTTCCCTTGGAGAAGGAAATGGTAACTCACCTCAGTATTCTTGCCTGGGAAACCACAACATAGAGCAATGAAAAAGAAAGTGAAAGTCACTCAGTCGCGTCTGACTGACTGTTTGTGACCCTATGGATTATAGGGCCCATGGAATTCTCCAGGCCAGAATACTGGAGTGGATAGCCTTTCCCTTCTCCAGGGGATCTTCCCAACCCAGGGATCGAACCAAGGTCTCCCACATTGCAGGTGGATTTTTTACCAGCTGAGCCATAAAGGAAGCCCAAGAATACTGGAGTGGGTAGCCTATCCCTTCTCCAGAGGATCTTCCCAATCGAACCAGGGTCTCCTGCATTGCAGGCGGATTCTTTATTAACTGAGCTATGAGGGAAGCCCAATGAAAAAGCATCAGCTCTCACTGTACACAATAANTTTTACCAGCTGAGCCATAAAGGAAGCCCAAGAATACTGGAGTGGGTAGCCTATCCCTTCTCCAGAGGATCTTCCCAATCGAACCAGGGTCTCCTGCATTGCAGGCGGATTCTTTATTAACTGAGCTATGAGGGAAGCCCAATGAAAAAGCATCAGCTCTCACTGTACACAATAACATAGGTGAACCTCATGAATACAATATTGAGGGAAAGAAGCCAGATCTCTGAGTACATACTCTTGGTTACATTTATATGAAATTTAAAATAGGCAATGGGACTTCCCTGGCAGTTCTGTGGGGAAGCCTCCACACTCCCAACGAATGCGACCAAGGTTCAGTTCCTGGTCAGGGAACTAGATCCTACATGACGTAATGAAGAGTTTGTATGCTGCAATGAAGATCAAAGATCCTGAGTGCTGCGGCACAGCCAGACAGAAGAATAAATAAATAAATAAAAGATTTTTTAAAAATAGACAAAATGTCTCTACCGTCATAGAAACAGGAGGGATATTGCCAGCAAGGGCAAGAGAGAAGCTTCTAGGGTGCTGGAAATGATCTCTAAGTTTGATCTAAGAGATGGTTACATGGGTATGTTCATTTCTAAAATTTAAGGAGATACACATTTAAGATTTGTGCAATGTATTATATCTATATTATATCTCATTAATTTCTTTAAATATGCATAATTAAAACTACTTTGGGCTCCCTGGTGGTCCAGTGTTTAAGAACCCACCATGCAATGCAAGAGACAACAGTTCCGTCCTTAGTCCAAAAAGACCCCACCTGCCACAGAGCAACTAAGCCTGTGTGCCACAACCGCTAAACCCACTCGCTGCAACTACTGAAACCTGCACGCCTAGGGTCAGTACTAGAGCCACAAAAGTCACCGCAGTAAGAAGCCTACGCACAGCAAGGAAGGGTAACCCTTCTTTGCTGCAACTAGAGAAAGCCCAGGCAGCAACAAAGACTCACCACAGCCAAAAGATAAATTAATCTTTTATTTTGTTTTAGAAAACTACTTAAGTATGATTTTTTAAAAGCGCAACAATTCATTTACCAAACATCCATAGCAAACACCATTCTAAATGGTTGAACTCTAAAACCATTTTCATCAAAATTGGGAAAAGATTCTGATATCTGCTTACATGTTATTACTCAACAATGTTTTCAGAGGTTTTATCAAATTAGACAAGAAAATGAAGTACCCAGTATAAAGATTGGAAAAGAAAGTATGAAATTGTTACTTCCAGATTCCTCGAAGCCTCCACCCCACCCCTTTGGTTCCTTTCATGCAAAATATCTCAAAATAATTATCTAATCTTACTGCCTCCACTTTTTCTCCCATTTTCTCTTAAATGTACTAATCAGGCTTTTGTCCCCATTCCTCCACTGAAACAAGGTCAGTTTTGATCTTCACGTTGCCAAACCTAACATCAGATCTCAGTCCCCTTTACCTGCCAGAGAAATAGCTTCTGACTCAATCAATCACTTTGTCCTCCCAGGAACACTTTCTTCATTTGGTTATTGGAGCACCATACTCCTGGTCCTCCTACAGCTCTGCCTTCTCCTTCTCTGTATTTTTTGCTGAATCTTCTTCCCTTTTCCAACCTCTGCATGTTGGCATTCCCCAGGATACGGTCCTTGTATCCCTTCATCTATTCAATGTGTTCAGTTTTGGCTGTGCTGGGTCTTTATGGCTTTGCGAGCTTTCTCTAGCTGCAGCTATCTGGGGCTACTCTTCCTTGGGCTTCTCTTGTGGTGTTCTAGGCACTTGGGCTCAGTAGTTGTGGTGTACAGGCTCAGTTGCTCCTCAGCATGTGGGATCTTCCGGGACCAGGGATCGAACCTGGCATCTGCAGGTGGACCATGCCAATGGTCCTTAACCACTGGACCACCAGGGAAGCCCAAGAATGTAAATTTTAAACTTAAAATCACCATTTACACAAACTCTTTTGTCCACCTGTCGATGCATCCAACAGAAATACAGGCACAATTAAAGGACAGACACACAAGAATGTGAATTACAATATTGTTTGTAAAGTCAAAAACAAAACAAACACAATAAAACCTGAAAACAACCTGCATTCCATTGACAGGGGAATGCTTGAATAAGTTGTGGCATATTACCTGCCTGGAATATTTTGCAGCTGTTAAAAGAAAAAAATGAGTTAATTCTATTCATTGACAAGCAAGATCTCCATGTTGAATTGTCAGGTTGAGAAAAAAAGAAATTGAATGGAAATGTACATAATATGATCCTACTGTTTATATGACAGTTACAAAAAACAGAAATATGTAAAATAACTGTATGAGGATATACATGAATATATCCATCTATGTATTTCCTCATGCTCACACAATGTTCAGAATGTTACAACTGATTATCTTTGACAGGAGAAGGGGAGAGAAGAGGAAGGAAAAACATTTTAACTGGTCAAAGACAATAATGTTATTGTTCTTGAACAAGTATGAGAAATACATTCATAACAAAAATGAAGGAACAATCTAATTGTTGGCATCAGGGGTATGGTTAAATTAATAATGGAATGGAAAGCCCTCCAGAAAAACAAATGACAGCTATTAATATTAGAAACAATGCTGTACCTGTATATTTACATGCCCAATGTGTCAGGCGAAAATAACAGTCTACATAGAGCACGGACACACTCAGATCTCTTCCACTCATGTATCTGTGAGTAAATGGAAAGCAGCCTGAATGAATCAGGGCAAGCTCTCCCCACGTCTGCCTTAATTTCATTTACTTGTATTTTCTAATTTTTCTAAATTAAACTTCAAATCTAAGAGGAAAAAGACAAGTGAGTTCGGAAGGATGAACAGTATCTCACTACGAGGGATTCCAGAAAGAGAAGAGAGAAGACATGTTAGTCCTTCAGACATGGCCTAGTAACACTGACCCTGGAAGAGAGAGGTCAGTGTTTCAATCTGATCATTCCTGGATCACAAATTTCCTTCCCTCCTCCTGTCTCTATCTAGACACCAAATTGGAGAGGCAGCCCCTGTTAGGCCACAAAGGGTACTACGTTCACACACACACACACACACACACACACACACACAAATACATAACTAATAAAGGTCACTCCTGGAATTCTTCCCTGGACAGCTCAGTCTCTAGGTGACTGTCTGTGTTCTTCCAGGCTGAGAAGCATGCAGCAACTTTAAAACAGCAGCTCTCTTGCTAAACCAAAAATCAAGGTATATCTCACCACGCAGGCTTCTACATTATTAACAACTAACAGACCATTAAAGCCTGCCTGGTCCTGTCCTTCCCTGACCCCTTCCCAGGCCTAGAAGAATCAGAAATCTTGAGCTGGATATGCTATCAGGACCCTAATTTCATGTGCCAGGCCTTGCTGCTCCCCTTATTTACAGAGGATCAACCTAAATCTCCAGTCTGAGCGGCAAGTTCAAGGTGGCTCGTCTCAGGGGCTCCAAAACTCAGATCAGACCTGGTCTCCTGTGTCTTTTCCTCTCCATTAGTATTTTAAAAAGCTTTTGTGAGCATTCCCTGGTGAATCAAGGGTTAGGACTCTGCCCTTCCACTGCAAGGGGCTTGGGTTTAATCCCTGGTCAAGGAACTAAGATCCCATGAGCCACAAGGAGTCTCAAAAAAAAAAAAGAAAGAAAGAAAGAAAAGAAAAAGAGACTTCTGTGACCTTGGATAATTCTGCACAGAAAAAGGTGGCCAGTGTGATGGATGTCCCCAGTGGTGTGCTGGTCAGTGCACAACAGTAAGCTCTCTGGGGAGAAAAGACAGCTCTGATTTGTAACATTTGCCAATTTCCTTGGCATAAATCCTCTCACTATGGCTGATTCTGCCATCCGCCTGAAAACTGAAGAGCTCTTGGATTCCACCATATCACAATAAACTCAGGCCTCTCCCCAGGGGACCTAGAGACCTAGGGTTCTGACACCTTCTAGGTCAAGTCTTGCTCTATCTCACTTCAGCATGGCCCTGTTGTTTTCTTTTTTTTAAGTCATTTATAAGGATTAATGTTGAGGCAACTTGGGCAGAAGAGGAGAGAAACTTGGGAGTCCAATAGCTTTAGTTTCCTATCAATTAAGCAGCCTCACTTCACTTGACCTCCAGTTGCCTCACCTATAAAATCAAGATAATGATACCTGACAAATTTGTTGTGAAAAATGAATGAGATAATACTCATGAACTACTTGACAGTCAATATGACTTTTTTCTGTATGTTACTACGAACAACTGCTCACGACAATTTCTGCTGCCTGCAGAAATCAGAACAGCAAACTCCTGGTAAGCGCTATTATCATGGATGCACCGGGTGCACGGGGTGAGGGTGGGGAGATTAACAGAGAAACCCATGCGGGACCTTTATAGGCGGTGAAAATATTCTTTACCCTGAGAAGCCTGTGTGTTAGAGCGGTATATTCCTTTGTCAAACCTCATCCAACTGTACACTTACAATTTGAGGCTATCATTCTGTGGAAATTATACCTCTATTAAAAAGTGGAAAAAAAAATAGGAAAGGGGACATGATTATAGATTCCAAGTAACTTTATTTTTAAATATTGTTTATTTAACTTTTGGCCGCGTTGGGTCTTCCTTGCTGGGCGAGGGCTTTCTCTAGCTGCGGCGAGTGGGGGCTCGTCTCTAGTGGCGGCGTCGGGCTTCTCATCTCAACGACTTCTCTTGTTTAGGAGCGCAGGCTCTAGGATGCATGGCTGAGTAGCTGCGGTGCATGAGCTTGGTTGCGCCACGGCATGGGGGGTCTTCCCAGATCAGGGACTGAACCCATGTTCCCTGCACTGGCAGATGGATTCTTTCCCTTTGAACTACCAGGGAAGTCCCCAGATGACTTCCAAAAGCATATAAATCGGCAAATGGATGAGAAAGAGTTGGGCGAAAAGGCTTATTTATCAGGACAGGCCAAAACCCCCCAGTGGCTCAGCCCAGAGATGGCCTGAACTCTCTCTCCAGCATGGAGGCAGCTGCTAATCACAAAGACAATAGGGGTTTTGGACTAAGGGAAGGGTACTATGTGTCAGGAGTTGTCACACACCAGCTAACATATTTCCAGGAAGGCACTGCTCAACCCAGGCAACATGACTCAGCTGAAAAATCTCACCCAGCCAGAGTTGGCTGTTGGACCAAGTTTATTGGACCGACACAGTAATTGACCCGAGCATGCCTTTGAAGACTATGAAGCAACACCCTCCTGCTTCCTAGATTCCTACAGCCTCATGTAGTGTGCTGAATTCAATCTTCCCTAACCCACTGGAATCTGTGATCTGACTGGAGACCATTGCCAAGAAACCAAAGGCTTAGCAAGCCCAAAGAAAACCTGTTTCTCAATATTAACAAAAAGGAAAAAAGGAAGAAGAAAGATGTGGGGGACATTCTCTCAAACAGAAGGCAGTAAGATCTGATTTATTTGTATTCTTTCCTAAAAAAAAAAAGAGAGAGAGAGAGAGAGAGAAAAGAAAAAGTACCACAAATAAGCCAGACAACAGCAGTTACTTCAAAATGAAAACTGCGTAGTTAGTAAGACCAACAGAACTTCCCTGTTCTATCATTCAGAGATAGATGCTTGGCCTGAGACACTAGCAGATACAAATCCTTCATGCTGTGCTCCTGTTTCATTTACACTGATTTTAATCTGGATATCAAAAGACGTGCAAAAGAATTCAATATTCAGATTCAGCTTATACAGCACTATTTACAATAGCCAAGACATGGAAACAACCTAAGTGTTCATCAACAGACAAATGGATTAAGAAGATGTGGTATATATACAATACAATACTATTTAGCCATTAAAAAACCTGAAATATTGCCATTTGCAGTAACATGGATGGACTTAGAGGTTATCATACTAAGTGAAGTAAGACAGACAGAGAAAAACAAATTTTATATGCTATCACTTATATGTGGCCTCTAAAAAGCTGCAATATACTTATTTACAAAACAAAAACAGACTCACAGACATAGAAAACAAACTTACAGTTTTCTGACGTTCCTTTCTGAGAAAGGAAGGGGGAGGGCTAAATTAGGAGTTTAGGGTTAACATACATAGTACTATATATAAAATAGAAAGTAACAACGATTAACTGTATAGCACAGGGACAAATATTCAATGTCTTGTTATAGCCTCTAATGAGAGAGAATATAAAAATATATATATATACATATAATTGAATCGTTTTGCTATATAGCAGAAACTAACATTGTAAATCTACTATATTTCAATTTAAAACAAAATTCAGCTTTTACAGTCTAAGTGTCCGTCACAGGTGAAGAAGATGTGGTGGCGTATATATATATACAATGGAATACTACTTAGTCATAAAAAAGAAGGAAATTTTGCCATTTGCAGCAACATGGATGGACCCAGAGGGTATTATGCTAAAGTGAAATAAGTCACCCAGAGAAAGACAAATATTGGATGATATCAGTTATACGTGGAATCTAAAAGACACAGCAAACTAGTGAGTATAACAAAAAAGAATTAGAGATGTAGATCTACATCTGTGAGATTGTACATCTCACAGATGTAGAAGAACAAACCAGAGGTTACCAGTGGGAAGGGGAAGCGGAAGGGACAGAATAAGGGGTAGGACATTAAGAAGTACAAACTATAATGTGTAAAACAAGCTACAAGGATATATTGTACAACACAGGGAATATACCCAATATTTTATAGTAAGTGGGGCATAACATTCAAAAATTGTGAGTCACTATATTGTACCCTGTAACTTATATAATATTGTACATCAACTATATTTTCAATTTTTAAGAAAGAAGGAAAAAAGATTCAGCTTTTAAAACAGTAATGTGAAAAAAAAACAGAGTAATGTGGTTTACTTAGTTTTCTCCTTTGAGTGGCCAATTAATATAGAAGTATCTAAACAGCTCAATATACTGAATGCAAAATCTTTTTTAGAATAAAGAATAAAGGAGGGGACTTCCCTGGTGGCCCAGGGGCTAAGACTCTGCACTTCCAATGCAAGGGGCCTGGGTTTGATCCCTGGTCAGGGAATTAGATCTCACATGTCACAACTAACAGCAAAGATCCCAAGTGCCACAGCTAAGATCCAGGTGCAGCCAAGTGAGTAAATAAATCTCCAAAAAAAGAAAAAAGAATAAAGGGGCAATTGGTTGCTTCTCTTTTTATCCATAAGAGTAACATGTTTATACTGTTTCTCTGTTTTTCTGGGAAAATAATTTTTTAAATTATATAATATTAATTAAATTATATAACATTAATTTTGGGGGCAGTATCTCAACAGAGGTTTCTGTGTGGATTGATGTCCTCCCCCAAATGCCTACATTTTTCACTCTAGGACACAGTTTGGGATGCTCTATAGCTGTAAAATGAAACTCTGAATAAAAACAACTTGACTAACAAATTAGATATCACAGAATATAAATACACAACTGCCTTTAAAATAAGACACTTATAAACAAGTTGACTACATATACTGAATTTATTTTGTTGGTGAATATATTTCAGTTTATCTATTTAAAAAATAACCCGGATAGAATTTTCAATGAAAGTGAAAGTGTTACTCGCTCAGTCTTGTCCTACTCTTTGTGACTCCATGGACTATAGCCTGCCAGCCTCCTCTGTCCATGGGACTCTCCAGGCAAGAATACTGGAGTGAGTTGCCGTGTCCTTCTCCCGGTGATCTTCCCAGCCCAGGGATCCAACTCAGATCTCCTGCATTGCAAGTAGATTCTTTACCATTTGAGCTACCCAGGAACCCCAGAATTTTCAATAGTCAGTCTTGATAGAAAGATCTATCAAGTAACATTGAGGAAAATATTTGTAAATACTGCTTTTATTTTTCTTTTGAAAGAACATGTGTGTGAGAGTTATGACTTACATTAGAAACTGACACCATAATACAAATGCTTGAATGAATACCAAAGTTGCTTGACTTTTCTCCAGGGGCAAAATTCAAATATATCTTGTGTTATCAGAGGTTGCTCAGCTAAAGAAATGTGTGTGTTGCAATCCGCGTCTCAGGTTTTCTTTCTGTCCAAATATGCCTTAATGAATAACAAACCAAAGTACAACGAAGGGAACGAAACACAACCCATGACACTGTAGAGCATTTTCTGTCACTAGGAAACAGAAATACATCAAGCGTACCTCGGAATAAAAGTCTCTGGGCACAAATGGCAGTCATAATTAGTAAACAGGAATAGCAATAAAAAGCCTTTACATGGATAGGGTCACAGGTTAAGGGTGTCTTGGAATGCAGTTTACTTTGATGAAGGAGGATCTTTGTTCCTCGTGAAAGCAGTTTGTACTGGCTAGCTCTCAGGGCCCTCTGACCTCAGAGCTATTGAGTGTAATCTGAGCCATCTTGTCATCATTATGGTACTGGATTCCTAGGTGAGGCAAAGGAGGCTGCCTGTTTATGCGAGGTGGCCAGGCATGGAGTGGGGTGAGTGGGGAGCCTCAGAGGCTGAGGGGTTAACTTTCCTATGTACAAAGTGGTCCATCTCACCCTTACTTCGCTTGGGCTAAAAAATCAAAAGAACATTCATAAGGTGATTGTTAGTCCTTTGCCTTGGAAAAATTGTTCCTCTTCCTAATAGATTACAAACATTATCAACGGTTAAAACACAAATGCTAGAAAAAATTGTTTACTTTTTATTTATTTATTTTGGCTGTGCCGGATCTTAGGTGCGGCACGTGGGATATGCTATCCGCATTGTGGCATGTGGCGGATCTTTAGCTGTGGCATGTGACCCTTAGTTGCAGCACGTGGGATCTAGGTCCCTGAACAGGGATCGAACCCTAGCCCTCTGCACCGGGAGCATGGAGTCTTAGCCACTGGACCACCGGGGAAGTCCCGCCAAGAGTTTTTGTAATTTTTTGGTGAGAAGCATTTTCTGTCCATACTTTAAAAAATTAATTCACTGTCAGTTTTTCAAAATGGACGAGACTTTTAAAAAGATTGCTGCTGCTGCTGCTAAATCACTTCAGTCGTGTCTGATTCTGTGCGACCCCGTAGACGGCAGCCCACCAGGCTCCCCCGTCCCTGGGGTTCTCCAGGCAAGAACACTGGAGTGGGTTGCCATTTCTTTCTCCAATGCATGAAAGTGAAAAGTGAAAGTGAAGTTGCTCAGTCGTGTCTGACTCCCAGCAACCCCATGGACTGCAGCCCACCAGGCTCCTCCATCCATGGGATTCTCCAGCAAGAGTGCTGGAGTGGGGTGCCATAAAAAGATTGCAACTACATTTTTCTTTTAGCATTTGTTTATGAAGCTCTCTGTATTGCCACATTCTAATATTACTATCACATTCTTTTCAAAATTTTGTAGACTACATGAACTGTTACTAGACTCTGAAGTAGTCTTCACTGCTCTGTTACAACACAATCAAATTTCAGGAAAACAATTAAAGATAATATTAAGAAGTTGACCCAGAAAAAAGAGATGAAGGAAAACAAAGAGAAATTAAGAGAGATGGAGGCCAGATTGAAAGCACCTAACAGGCAATCCAGGGGTTGAGAACAAGGTGGATGGCAAAGAGGCAATACTGGAAGAAATAGGGCTGAGGATTTTTTCCAGAAAAGAAAAAAGACATGAGTCTTCAGGTTGGAAATGCTCAAATACTGAGCAGCTTCAATAAAAATAAGCCAGCCAAGATAGTGGTTACCTCCGAAAGGGTTGAGATTGGCTCGAGGTTTGAAGCAGATTTTAGCTTTAGCTATAAAGCATGCATTTTTCATAAGGAGATGGCATCTGTGTATTTCATATGCAGCCAGAAACTATTTTTTAAAAACCTAGCCAGACTGAAATGGTGAGTTTCTTATTGGGAGGCCAATCGGTGGGAAGTTAGGGAGAGGAGTCTTGAGTGAGCTGCCCCACCTGGGGTGTCTGCCCTGGAGATGCCAATGCCTAGGAGAGGAGACAGGGTCACGGAAAAGTACTTTGTGGAAACTCAAAATAGATGGAGACATCAACGGCTGGCCGCAGCAGCTCCTGTTCACGGTATGCGGATGGTGATGCCAGGTGGTTAACAAGCAGTAACTGATCCAAATCTCACTCCACTCCAGCAAGACTGGGCTATCATGATTTCCATGTTAGAGATAAGGAACCTAAGGCTTCCAAAGATTAAGGTGCTTGCTTGAGAATAAGGTTTTACGTTAGCAATCACCAGATCCAACACTTACTGAATGCTCACTACAAAGCACACACTAAGAACTTGTTATATGCACGTATTAATTCATTTAATCCTAACAACTCAGTAAGGCAGTGCTAGCCTATTCCACTTAACAGGTGAAAAAAAAAAAATGAAGCCCAGATGTGTTAAGACCCTTATCGAAGCAAGTAGGTGGTAGAACTGAGATTTGAACTTCATCTGTACAAAGCCTATGCTGTTAATTTCATAGTATTTTACATAGGTGCTGCGGACACAGAGAAGGCTAGGAAATAATCTGCACTTTTCAATCCCTAGGTTGGGAAGGTCCCCTGGAGAAGGGAACAGCTACCCACTCTAGTATTCTAGCCTGTAGAATTCCATGAACTACATGGTCCATGGGGTCGCAAAGAGTCAGACACGACTGAGCGACTTTCACTTTCACTTTAAGGACTAGGGGCTCAGGATGGAGCAAGGAAGGACACTTTTGAGTGGGTCTTGAAGGGTAAATATAATAGGATTTTGCCTGCAAGCCACATGGCACAGCAAAAAAAAAAAAAAAAAAAAAAAACCAGTATATCCTTGTGAAACAAAAGGGAAGGGGACAGGGTACAAGCTTTAAAAGCATGACACAGCTGTTGAAGACGCACCATGCACTGGTTAGCACCAGCTAGGTTCAAGATAGTGGACGAGTCAACTTCGCCTAGACCTTGAGCCTCAGTGTATGCTCACTATAACACATCAGCAAGCTACATGACACCCCCACTGGCACCATGACAGTTCCAGGGCTGACCATAAAAGGCCAAACAGTGGGCAGCAGCCCAGTTCCTGGAAATCCCCACCGAGAAATAGTTGGAATGATCCTCCTATTCATAGTCTATGAAATTACCCAGCCCATAAACACTAACCGCCCTGTATCTGGGGCCTCTCACCTTCTGAGATGGCCCACACTCTGTCTGTGGAGCTTCTTCCAAGGCTGCTCTCATTTTCTGAGATGGACCCCATGCCCTGTCACCACTCTCCCCTTTTGAGGCAGACTGGGTTCTGTCTGAGGGATGTGTATCTCTCTAAATACATCCACTTTTTACCTATCACTTTGTCTCTCACTTAATTCTTTCTGCAGTGAGACAAAGAAACAGCTTTAAGTTCTGAGGTGCATGATTTCAATTAAAAGCAGCAGGTTCAGGAATTCCCTGGCAGTCCAGTGGCTGGGACTTGGCACTTTCACGGAGGTTGAGGGTGGGGGGAGCCTGGCTTCAGTCCCTGGGAAGAGCCTGCACTGTTGCCGTTGTTTAGTCACTAAGTCATGCTCGACTCTTTGTGATCCCGTGGACTGTAGCCCACCAGGCTCCTCTGTCCATGGGATTTCCCAGGCAAGAATGCTGGAGTGGGCTGCCACTTCCTTCTCCAGGGGATCTTCCCAACTCAGGCATCAAAGCTGCGTCTCTTGCAAGTCTCCTTNGACTCTTTGTGATCCCGTGGACTGTAGCCCACCAGGCTCCTCTGTCCATGGGATTTCCCAGGCAAGAATGCTGGAGTGGGCTGCCACTTCCTTCTCCAGGGGATCTTCCCAACTCAGGCATCAAAGCTGCGTCTCTTGCAAGTCTCCTTCTTTGGCGGGTGGATTCTTTACCACTGAGCCACCAGGGAAGCCCAAGATCCCACAAGCCCTTCCCCTAAAAGAAAGTGTTCAAGTCTCAATTTGGGTTCTGTCCAGGTCTGAGTCCCCGTAAATTCAAGCCCCAATCTGAGTTGTACTGTTTCACTTGTGTGTCATGCTTTTTACATAGTAACAAAGTCAGTATCCTTTGCTCAACAAGATTTAACACCACAATCAGACTCTATGTCTGTACATGCAGGTGGAAAACTTGTTTTTCTCTCTGAAATCTTGTAACATCATTTTTTCCCCCTATTGTTCTGAAATTTCCTGCCAATCTAACATGGCATGGACTGATTTTCATCTAATTTTCTGGGAACTCAATGGACCTCACTATGGTAACTAGTTCTTCAGAGTTCCTGAATTGTTTCTTTGAGGATTTCCTCTTCTCTGATTTCCTCTTTTCTTTCTGGAACTCTTGAAACTCAGATATTAGACCTTCTAGAGTAGCCCTCTAACTTTCTGATAATTTCTTCTGTTCTATTTTCCATCTCTCTGTCATTTAACTCTACTTTTTTTGGACATTCCATAATGTTCTTTCCACCTCTTCTGCTCTAACTTTCACTGGTATTGTCACTATTTTCATTCCAAGAGCTATTTTACACATGTGAACAACATCATTTGACATACACACACACACACACATATACACAAAGGTTTGAATTTTTAAGAGCATCTTTGCATGTAAAGTAAAAAACAAAGTTCTTTTTGTGAGATTGGTTTTCATAGTATCAGGTCCAGCTTAAAAGGCAGTTTCAACTTCACACAATTAATGGCTGAAACCACGATGCTTTATCTTCCCCAGTGGCTCAGGAGGAAAGACTCCACCTGCAATGCAGGAGATGTGGGATCCAACCCTGGGTTAGGAAGATCCCCTGGAGAAGGAAATGGCAACCTACTCCAGTATTCTTGCCTGGGAAATCCCATGGATGGAGGAACCTGATGGGCTGCAGTCCATGGAGTCACAAAGAGTCAAACACAATTGAGTGACTAAACAACAAGAAGATGCCTTTATGCAATGGCCCAAGTGCTAATTTTACTGACTTGCATGGAATTACTGAAAACTACATTTTGGATCAAAGGAAACACCATATTTGGAAGCAAAAGGAAATGGGAAAAGGTGTCACTTTAGACTAATACTACGCCATTAATTGGCACACTGACAATAGGTCAGATGATTTAGCATTTATCCAGAAAAATGTTAAATACACTAAAGCTTTCATTGTAGACTGATGATCATATAGACTGTAGTAATTGTGTTTTGGGGTGCCAGTTAGAATCCACAAAGAGAAAAGTCTGATAGAACCTCTGAGGTTTCAAGGCAATTTGCTGGAGATGAAATATTCAAAGTGGTAATAAATACTTTGAAAGACACGAGTTATTTTGGAAACACTGGGCGAATCTGAGTGCTGACAGTCAGACAGGAAACCTGCAGCTCTACGTTAGGAATTCCTTCTGGGAAACCTGCAAGTCAGGTAATACTTGTCTTATTTGTAAAAAAAACAAAAGCTTTCCTGTACGAGCTTGTAGAAATTTGCCTATAGATCTCAATTCCATGTTAAACGAGGTTGGCGGAAATGATGAATATAATAATATAAACTGCTATAAACTCTTCTGTGTAGGAGCAGAATACCACTTCTGAGATTTCATATCAAAATACATGATTTCCAGGGACAAGTTTATAGCTCAGAGAAAGGCTTTTTTTGTGTGTGAATAATTCTCCATTTTCAGATTTGTCAAAGGTTATTATAATCTTTGTAGAAGGTTTTTATTCATTTCACTTTTTTGATAATCTGGTTGATTTTAATTAAAAATTGCAAAGATGGCTTCAAGCTAGTTAACCAGCATTGGTGAAAATGTTCATAAAGTCAAGGCAAAATTCACCTTTGGGAAACTGAGATTGAAAGCGATATATAGGTGGTATGTGAAATAGGAGAAGGGTCCGAGAGTCTAACTCTTCTCAAACAGAATTTCAACAAGGCTCTAGTTCCCAACCCTGCGATCACTCCTGAGCCAGAGCCATCTGGTTCCACATCTCGAGTTTCAAGAGGATGCCTCAGTGAAGTTAGGTGACTTCTTAGTTGTGCCCTGGCTGGTTTAGCGTCAGCTCAATCGCCGTTCTTCTCACTTTAGTTAGAGGAAACCCATATTAAAGTGTGTGTACAGTCTGCCATATTTAACTGAAATAGTGATTTTCAAACTTCAAAAATTGATTGATTGATTGATTGAGCGGCAGCGAGTCTTTGTGGCACCCGGGATTAGCTGCCTCAGGGCGTGTGGGATCTCAGTTCCCTGACCAGGGGCTAAATCCGTATCCCCTGAATTGGAAGATGGACTGTTAACCGCCAGACCACCAGAGAAGTCCCTCAAAATATTTTTTAAACCAGAGAAATTTTTTTTTTTCCAGAGAGAAATCACATCAGAGTCCAACTTATGAAGGAGAAAAAGTGGAGTTCCTTTGCTTGGAGTAGGAACAAAGCTGTTTCCACATGGGATTTTTTTGTATTTCTGAATTTCTTACTCCCCAGACCAAGGTTTCATTGGATTCAATTAATCAGCGGAAATAATGTGATTTTTCTGAGCCAGGCCGTGTGCTAATTCCTGGGGCTACAGATGCAGCACTCATGTGGGTCTTTTCATCCTTGCAGTTGTCTTTTTTTTTGGCCACACTGTGCAGCTTGCAGTGGAGAAGGCAATGACACCCCACTCCAGCTCTCTTGCCTGGAAAAACCCCATGGATGGAGGAGCCTGGTGGGCTGCAGTCCATGGGGTTGCTAAGAGTCAGACACAACTGAGTGACTTCCCTTTCACTTTTCACTTTCATGCATTGGAGAAGGAAATGGCAACCCACTCCAGTGTTCTTGCCTGGAGAACCCCAGGGATGGGGGAGCCTGGTGGGCTGCCGTCTATGGCTTTGCAGAGTCGGACACGACTGAAGCAACTTAGTAGCAGCAGCAGCCAGTGCAGCTTGCGGGACCTTAGCAAGGATTGAGCGCAGTCCCCAGCAGCGAAACAGGGAAAGGGTAAGTCCTGTCATGACATTCCTCTGCTCTCAACTTCCCAGTGGCTTTTCTCATTCACAAGGTCCTACCAATGTGGCCCCGATGGCTTCTCCAGCTTACTCCCACCCTGGGGCCTCTGCCTTGATTGTTCTTCTCCCAGGGACCACTCTCCTCTTTCAGAGCTTTGCTCCAACATCACTTTCTCTCTCTCTTTTTAGAAACAGTTTAATTTTATTTGGCTGCGACAGTTCTTAGTTGTGGCAGGTGGGATCTAGGTCCCCAATCAGGGATTAAACCAGGCCCCCCTGCATTGGGAGCTCAGAGTCTAGCCACTGAACAGCCAGGGATGTCCCCAACATCACCTTCTTGGTGAAGACTTTCCTGGGTGCCTTAACCAGCATTTCAATTCTTGCCCTGATAGTTCCCACTTCNCTTAGTAGCAGCAGCAGCCAGTGCAGCTTGCGGGACCTTAGCAAGGATTGAGCGCAGTCCCCAGCAGCGAAACAGGGAAAGGGTAAGTCCTGTCATGACATTCCTCTGCTCTCAACTTCCCAGTGGCTTTTCTCATTCACAAGGTCCTACCAATGTGGCCCCGATGGCTTCTCCAGCTTACTCCCACCCTGGGGCCTCTGCCTTGATTGTTCTTCTCCCAGGGACCACTCTCCTCTTTCAGAGCTTTGCTCCAACATCACTTTCTCTCTCTCTTTTTAGAAACAGTTTAATTTTATTTGGCTGCGACAGTTCTTAGTTGTGGCAGGTGGGATCTAGGTCCCCAATCAGGGATTAAACCAGGCCCCCCTGCATTGGGAGCTCAGAGTCTAGCCACTGAACAGCCAGGGATGTCCCCAACATCACCTTCTTGGTGAAGACTTTCCTGGGTGCCTTAACCAGCATTTCAATTCTTGCCCTGATAGTTCCCACTTCCCAGCTTTATTAATTTTTTCTTCTTACCTCTGAGCATCATCTAATTTTTCCTTTTCTTATTCATTTTGCTTACCATCTCTCCCCCACTAAAATGTACCCTCCTGCAAGAGAGCATGGATTTTTACTTTCATGGTTCACTGATATTCCTCTAGCACAGGGAATCATGCCTGACACATTGTGTTGTTCAATAAATATTTATCAGATCAAAAAGTCTGGTCCCTCTTTACTCTCAGTAGCTGGTCTTCTCCCCTGTCACCTCTTCTTCCTCCTCCTCCTCTTCTTCCATCTTGCTTCTGGAGGTAAACTGCTGGGTTCTTTCTGGAGCTCTGTGATAAATTTCAGCCCAAGGACTCGGCCTGACCCAGTTTGGGTCAGCTGTTGAGCCGTGGACCAGTTAGCTATGGTTAAGGAGGTAGGATCATATTCACTTCCTTCTCTGTGGCAGGGGTCAGTTCCCAGAAAAATCAGGGCTGGACACATGGCCCAAAATGTCTCTGTGAATGGGAAGAAGCAATAGAAAATTTATCTAGAAAGCAGAAGCTGCCATACCCAATTTTTTTCTTTTTTTAAGGCAGAAAAATAAAAACTAAAAAAACACCCAAAATCAACTTTGTGTTTTTGGATTCCTTTTACATTGGTGGCAAAAGTGCCAGTCAGGTTTTCTGCCATGCTGAACTTCCCTGCTGACTTCAGCTGCCCTGGTTCCCACAGTCTTTTTGCTGCTGTCTCGGCCAGAGAGGAATGGCGGGGATGGATCCTCGGTCCAAGAGAAAACAATTCTTCTGTTGTGTTGAACCAAGGGAGACGCTTTCCTAGGAACTTGAGCAAAGAGACCCACAAGCCATGATCAGCTGGTGGTGGGCTCCAGGGTAGAAAGGCCCTGATGTGGAGTCACGTCCTTGGTGGGTCCAGGGGCACCTGAAGTGTGGTGGTGAAGGGGGACCCTGAAGGGATGGGAGGCAGCAACTCCCTGTGAGTGCTTGTCGCTGGTCTGTGGAGAGGAGTGGCCCCAGGGTGGGGGTTAAGAGCAAAGCAGAGACAAGAGACAGCCTTGCCTCAGAGAGAGGGAGACGGAGAGAAGCTGTCTGCTGGCATCCAGTTCCTCGTCTCCCTCTCTCAGCAGTCACTCACGGAGCGTCTCTTCTGGCCAGGTCTGTGCTAGTCACTGGGGCTGTCAGTGAATGAGACAGAAGGGGCCTGCCTGTGGAGCCTGCACTCTTGTGGGGCAGAAAAACGTGAAACAGAGACGCATGTGGCTAATCAATTCATTAATCAGAAGCGTGATCACTGATGTGAATTATTGGCAAGACAAACTACTTATGAGTGCCCCAAAGGTAAAACACAGAGTGTTATGGGATGTCACTCAGCCTGGGGCCCTGCGGAGGGCTTTTCTGTTGGGATCTCACAGATAAGTAGGAGTTAGCTAGGCAAAGAGGGAAGGGGAAGAATAGTCTAGAAAGAAGAGATGGGTTGTGCAAAGGCCCTGAGGCAGTAAAAAGCATGGCACATTCTAGCAACAGAGGGGAGTCTGTTGTGACTGGAGTGTCGTGCATGAGCAGAGGAGAGTATGAGATGAGATGGAAGTGGCAGGCAAGGCCATATCAGGTCACCCCTGTAGCCAAGGAAAGTGTTTGGATTTTATTCCTCCATGTGCAGTGGGAAGCATTACTTCAAGGGCTCTAAGCGAGGCTCATGTCGCAGGCAGTTCAGGAAGGTCACCCTGGAGTCTAGATGTGCTGACATGGATAAACATTCAAGACAGACCTCTAAAGAAAAAAGGCAGGTTGCCAGATGTAACACACAGAGTGATCCCATTTACGAAAAAATGAGCAAACAAAACAGTCTGAGTGAAAACATGTAGTCAAAGGTCTGAAAGGACACCTGTATCCTCAACAGCACCATTGGCCCTCTCAGGGAGCAGTGGACTTGGGACTTAATGCAATTAATCCTTGCTCTGTGCCCAGTTTTGTTTGAATTTTACAGTGATGGTAAAGTAAGTGTCTATGCTTTTCTAGAAGCAGATTCCAAGATAAAGATTCTTCAACAAGTGATTCATTACCAGGAGAAACTGAGCAAAGGAACTGGTCAGGGAAGAGGAAGAGGACAAACAAGGATGTGATTTCAGACAGCATTTTGAAGGGCGAGCAGCATCTGCCTGAGTCCAGCGGAAACTGTGGCCTGGAAGTACAGCCTCTGAGCTGTCTGGGCCAGAGGCAAGGGAGCCAGGCTGCCACTCCCATTCTGGTCAGCCATGCACACAGGGTAAAGCTGTGGGGTACGGAGTCAGGGCTGGAATTTAAACTCCCAGATACTTCTAGCTCTCTGGAGGGCAAAGCAGCTCCAGAAGCTATGTCCAGTTTCCCAAAGAAGGCCTTCCAGCACGGGCCATTGAAAACTCTTATCACCAGCACCCAGACCAGGGGAGACGGACACAGGAGAGGATCTGTGGGAATCTGGATTAAACATCAACAATGCCCACTACAACATTTTTAAAAATTGTGTTTTCGTGTGTGTTTTAAAATATTAATTTATTCATTTGGCTTTGCAGGGTCTTAGTTGTGGCACATGGGATCTAGTTCCCTGACCAGGGGTCAAACCGCAGCCCCCTGCACTGGGAGCACAGTCTTAGCTCCTGGGCCACCAGGGAAGTCCCCCTTAAAATTGCTTTTTAACAGGCAATATGTGCATGAAGTATTCTCGCAGAACTATTCTGTACGTGTACAAGCTCATATATAAGTATATATTTCCTATCCTCCTTAAAAAACAAAACAAATAGTAGCATACTCTGTATATTGTCTACTTTCCTTATTTCACATCTTGGAGATGGCATGATGCCAGAACATTTTAGACACACCTCATTCATTTTGGGCTCCCTGCCACTGCAGGAGATTCAGGAAACATGAGTTCGATCCCTGGGTTGGGAAGATACCCTGGAGAAGGAAATGGCAAGCCATTCCAGTATTCTTGCCTGGAGAATCCCATAGACAGAGGAGCCTGGTGGGTTATAGTCCCTGGGGTCGAGAAGAGTCAGATGCAACTGAGCGACTGAACACGTTCGTATCAGTGACTTATAGTATTACCTGTGTGCAGACTTTAAACATTTGAAGGACGTTTAGATTATACCTGGGTCTTTACTAAAACAAAACTGCAATGCACATTCTTTATATATGTCTCCATGTACACATAGATCTCTAAGTGAGATTTGTAGATATAGAATTGTTTGATCCAGCGTTATATGCAGTTAAATTTCTAAAATATATATTAGCAAGTTGGCTTCCATAGGCTTGATATTTAATTGCACTCTCGTACATTATGAAAATTCTCACAGGTCATTTATCTCTTTTTCTTGAAGTTGCTAACCTAAATCTTGGACTGCTGGAGGTCTTCATACTACACACCAAGCGACTCTATAAGAGGAATGGAAGGTACCGTTTGAGCTCCTGGATCCAGCCATACCTGAAACTAATAATGTTATATTTTGAATCTGATCTCACTTTTCTTCAGTTTATTTCATCTAAGTTTCTGCCCCTTTCAAGAGTCCTATCTTATTTCACAGCCTCCAATACTGACACACGTGCTCCCCGAGTCTCACATATATGAAGATACTTTCAGGTGTAACTCAAGATCAATGACAAAGCTTTGACAAACCTAGACAGTATCTTTAAAAGCAGAGACATTACTTTGCTGACAAACGTCCATCTAGTCAAAGCTATGGTTTTTGCAGTAGTCATGTATGGATGTGAAAGTTGGACTATAAAGAAAGGTGAGTGTCAAAGAACGGATGGTTTTGAACTGTGCTGTTGGAGAAGACTCTTGAGAGCCCCTTGGACTGCAAGAAGATCAAATTAGTTCATCCTAAAGGAAATCAGTCCTGAATATTCATTGGAAGGGCTGATGCTGAAGCTGAAACTCCAATACCTTGCCACCTGATGTGAAGGACTGACTCGTTAGAAAAGCCCCTGGTGCTGGGAAAGACTGAAGGCAGGAGGAGAAAGGGTCGACAAAGGACGAAATGGTTGGATGGCATCACTGACTCGGTGGACATGAGTTTAAGCAAGCTCTGGGAGTTGGTGATGGACAGGGAAGCCAGGCATGCTGCAGTGCACGGGGTCACAAAGAGTTGGACATGACTGAGTGACTGAACTGAACTGAACAGGGTCAATACTAAGAACTTGCTTGAGAACAGTGGTATGTCATTTATTTTGCATAGGTAACTTTGGGGAGTCATGCAAATAGGTGGATGGGATTCTGACCCCTTGAGGATGCCTTTGGAGTATAAGGCCTCCCCGTGAATCATGGAACTAAAAGGCCTTGAATCCTCCTTGAAGGTAGAGCAAAAGGAACCGAGTGCCAGTCAGAAGGTGATATTAGGCAGAGGGCAGAGTTTACAGTCAGTGTCCCGTAGGGTTAATTGCAAGCTTCAGAGTTAGTGACTCTGTATAAATCCCATCTCTGCCTCTTAATCTCTGTGTAGCCCTGGGCAGTTCACTTTTCCTCTCTAAACCTCAGTTTTCTCAGCTGCAAAATTGGGCTAATAATAGTGCCAATTCCATAGATTTGTTTTCAGGATTAATGAAATAATACACATAAGCTAAGGCTCACTTCATTCCCAAGTGTTAGAACCCAAATCAAATTATCTTTAATCATAAAAGAGAATTTATTGGCTCATATAACTGAAAAATACAGGAGAAACAGCTTCAGGCATAGCTGAATCCAGGGTCTCAACTGATGTCACCAAAAACAGCTCTCTAGTCTCTGCTTTCTTTTGCTCTGGCTCCATTCCCAAATGAGCCATGCCAAATCACTCTATTTTTCACAACTGCTACTCTAGTCCAAACCACCATTGTTTCTACCCTAGTGACTATAACAGCCTCCCAATTGGTCTCCCTTCTTCCAATAGTCCTGTCCCTCACTCCTGGTTTCAACTCTACTGGATTGCTCTTTAAAGAGCATGAATCAGATTTCATGACATCCCTTCCCAAAACCTTCCAAAAAATTCTTGGACTAAAATCCAAACCCTTCTCTAAGTCCCATCAGACCCTTCAAGGCTGGCCTCTGGCTGAACCCCTGAACTCATCTCCTGCTTCCTTTCTCTCTCACTTTACTTCATTGGTCTTCTTCCCATTGTTTCTCATGCTGGGGATGTTCCCTCTGCCAAGAACTTACCCCTGTGCCTTGCTCCCTAAATTAATTCACAACTCAATTCCCTTGATCTCAACTGTCCAGGCTTCTGTCCTTACAATTCCAAGTCAAGTAAGAAAAACACAGAGCTCTCTTGCACAACAGTTTGTACACAAGTCCAAGGCTGGTTTTCATCGGCCCAAATTGCACTCTGGGCACATCCCTGAACCAGTCACTGTTGCCAAAGGGCTGAGATGACCTGATTGGTTAGGCTTGAGTCACATGGCCACCTGGAGCTAATGCGAGTGTGGGCTCCATGGAGGAAGGCAGTTCCCAGAGAAAAACTGAGGTCGTGTTACCAGAAGGGTGAAGCGATGCTCTGTTGTTCAGTAGCCAAGCCATGTCCAGCTCTCTGCAACCCCATGGACTGCAGCATGCCAGGCCTCCCTGTCCCTCACTATCTCCCATCCATCTCAATGGACGTGGACTTGGGCAAACTCAGGGAGAAGTGATGCTAGGCAGCCAAAACAACAGATGTCTCTTTTCTGTGTGTTCATAAGTGCCTGACAAATAAGTGTTTGGGAGAAAAAAGAAAAAAGCCAGCTTGCATTGCAGACAAAACTCCTCTGGGATCTTCTTCATCAATATTCATTAATTTAACAAATTTTTATTGAATCACTCAATTCCAGGCTCTGTCCTAAGGGACTCTGCTACTCTCTTAAATCAAAACGTGATAATATAATAGATTATATGACTTGTCTAGAACAGTCCCGAGCATTCATTCAATAATATTTATTGGGCTGTTATTAACTTTGGAGAGGAGCTCAGATCACAGCTGTGAACACCATAGGTGGTCCCTCTCCTCCTGGGGGTTATATTCTAATGAAAAAAGAAAAAGACAAATAGCCAAAGAGAACATTTAATCTCAATGGAAGTGCATGCCTTTCTTTTTTTATTTTTTTTAGCACAAACCATTCTTTTTTATTATTATTAAATTAATATATTTATTTTAATTGGAGGCTAATTAGTTTACAATATTGTAGTGGTTTTTGCCATACATTGACATTAATCCGCCATGGGTGTGCATGTGTTTCCCTTCTTGAACCCCCCTCCCACCTCCCTCCCCATCCCATCCCTTAGGGTCATCCCAGTGCATCGGCCCTGAGTGCCCTGTCTTATGCATCAAACCTGGATTGGCAATCTATTTCACATATGGTAATATACATGTTTCAATGCTGTTCTCTCAAATCATCCCATCCTCGCCTTCTCTTACAGGGTCCAAGAGTCTGTTCTTTACATCTCTGCCTCTTTTGCTGTCTCAAACATAGGGCCATAGTTACCATCTTTCTAAATTCTAAAATGCTGTATATGGAATTTACGGCATTAATATACTATATTGATGTTTTTTTTTCTGACTTACTTCACTCTGTATAATAGGCTCCCGTTTCGTCCACCTCATTAGAATTGATTCAAATGCATTCTTTTTAATAGCTGAGTAATATTGCACTGTGTATATGTACCACAGCTTTCTTATCCATTCATCTGCCAGTGGACATCAAGGTTGCCTCCATGTCCTAGCTATTGTAAACAGTGCTGTGATGAACATTGGGGTACATGTGTCTCTTTCAATTCTGATTTCCTCACTGTGTATGCTCAGCAGTGGGATTGCTGGGTCGTATGGCAGTTCTATTTCCAGTTTTTTAAGGAATCTGCACACTGTTCTGGAGAAGGCATTGGTACCCCACTCCAGTACTCTTGCCTGGAAAATCCCATGGACGGAGGAGCCTGGTAGGCTGCAGTCCATGGGGTCGCTGAGAGTCGGGCACGACTGAGTGACTTCACTTTCGCTTTTCACTTTGATGCATTGGAGAAGGAAATGGCAACCCACTTCAGTGTTCTTGCCTGGAGAAACCCAGAGACAGGGGAGCCTAGTGGGCTGCCGTCTATGGGGTCGCATAGAGTCAGACACAACTGAAGCGAATTAGCAGCAGCAGCAGCACACTGTTCTCCATAGTAGCTGTACTAGTTTGCATTCCCACCAATAGTGTAAGAAGGTTCCCTTTTCCCTGCACCGTCTCCAGTATTTATTGTTTGTAGAATTTTTGATAGCAGCCATTCTGACTGGTGTGACATGGCACCTCATTGTGGTTTTGATTTGCATTTCTCTGTTAATGAGTGATGTTGAGGATCTTTGCATGTAGGACAAGCCATTCTTAAGGCTGACACTTTCTAGGGAGAAAAAAGGAGTGACCTGAGCCTTTTCTTTGCTGACGAGCCTTTTGAATTTTTGGAACTGTGTATCATTTAAAAATATTGATCCATTATTTTCAAAAATGAATGCCATGAAAAAAAAAAAGAATGCCATGGATTTCCCTGGTGGTCAAGTGGCTAAGAATCTGCTTGCTAATGCAGGGGACATGGGTTCAACCCCTGGTCTGGGAAGATTCCACATGCCACAGGGAAATAAGCCTGTGTGTCACAACTACTGAGTCCACTCACCTAGAGCCAGGGCTCCGTAACAAAAGAAGCCACTGCAATGGGAAGCAATGAGGAGCTAGCTCACTGTAACTAGAGAACGCCTAAGTGCAGCAATGAAGATCCAGGGCAGCCACCCTCCCATCCCCCCAAACTAATAAGTTAATTAATTAAAAATTTCAAAAAGCAGTGCCATAAGGAGATGCATTGCACCCACTTTCACGAAAGTGAAACGACCAGCAGTGGCAAATGTTCGGAGCACGTGGAAGAACCAGAAGTCTCTTATGGTGCTGATAAGAATGGAAAATATTATAACCACTGTAGAGAACTATTTGGCAGTTTCTTATAAAATTAAACCTACAACAACCTTATGACCCAGAAATTCCTCTCCTAAGAAATAAAAAAAGCAGGTCCACAAAAAGTTGTGATGTTCATAGCTTAATAATTGCCACAAACTGAAAACAACGCCAAAGACCATCAACAGAAAAACGAATAAACAAAGATAAAAGCATGCTATGGCTATGTAATGAAATACTACTCATCAATGAAAAGAAACAAATGACTAGTCCTACAATATACCTGAGTCTCAAGAAGAATATGCTGAATGAAAGAAGTCAGACTCAGAAAAGTCATACTGCATGCTTTAACTTATATGAAGTTCTAGAACTAGCAAAACTTATCCAGGTTAATTGTAATAGGAACAGTGGTTGTGGGCGGTGAGAGACGCTATTCACTGGGAAGGGAACTTCCTGTGGAGTTGTCTGTCTGCACAGTGTTCTCTGTCTTGATAGAGGTGTAAGTTACAGAGATGTTTCCATTTTGTCAAAACTCATGGAACTGCGTGTTTAAGTTCTGTCTATGCATTTCATTTACCGTAAATTATACCTCAATTTAAAAAGAAAGTAGTTGCAAGTATTTGAATTGAGGAAGCTACTGCCTACTATGGAAATGTGTGACAGGGTAACCCCAGGAGCTTGTAGGTGTGTGAGGTTTCAAAGACCTGAGGAAGGTGAGAAGAAATGAAGGAGGTGAACTCAACACACATATGTCCGCTTTTATCAGTGGAGCCCTTCCAAAGCTAAGTATCTAACATTCATTTTGTGTCTGCAGCTTCCATAATTATGTTTTCACAGTTAATCTCCCAAGTGTTCCTTCAACATCAGCCTTCTGGCTCCCATTGTACAAATGAGCAAACTGAGGGCTTCCCTGGTGGCTCAGCAGTAAATAATCCTCCTGCCAATGCAGGAGATGCCGGTATGATCCCTGGCTGGGGAAGATCCCNCATAATTATGTTTTCACAGTTAATCTCCCAAGTGTTCCTTCAACATCAGCCTTCTGGCTCCCATTGTACAAATGAGCAAACTGAGGGCTTCCCTGGTGGCTCAGCAGTAAATAATCCTCCTGCCAATGCAGGAGATGCCGGTATGATCCCTGGCTGGGGAAGATCCCCTGGAGAAGGAAAGGCAACACAGTATTCTTTCCTGGGAAACCCCATGGACAGAGGAGCCTGGTGGGCTACAGTTCATGGGGTCGCAAGAGTGGGACACAACTTAGAGACTACATAACAACAAACCTGAGGTTCACACCAACAACCAGGACTTGGTGGGAGCCAGGTTCTAGGGCTTCATATTGGGTATCACAGTTCTGAAACAGGAACCGTGAACTCCAGGTTGGAAGGGCAGAAGCAAAGGAATGTTCTCTGAACAAAAGAAGGGCTGGGCCGGTGCGATCGCACCTCTCAACTCCCCAGGCGCCAACCTCCAACTCTGCCGGGAGAGTGGGGTAGGGGTGGGGCCGCCAAGGTCTGGTTCCATTCCGCTGAGTCAGCGCCTCCCAAGACCCGGGAGGGTTGGCTCTAGAACAAAGGGAAATCAGTGGGACTGAGAGGCGGGGCGCAGGCCTTGGGAGGAGCAGGGTGGAGGCGGGGGGCGGGGCTCAACTCCGGGGAAAGGGGCGGGGCTCGGAGGGGTCCAGAGTCTGGAAGAGGTGCTCCACGATGGGTGGGGCTGGAGGCGGGGCCCGAGCTCAGGGAATGTCAGTCCAGGAGGGACCGAGGGGTGGGAGGCGTCAGGCTGGAAGGGGCGCAGTGGGCGGACTGAGGATCCCAGAGCGCCCGCGGCCCCAGAAGTTTCCAGGAAGCCGCTCGCTCTGCAGCCCCACCTGCTGGTCTCCGCCAGACCCCGCCGGTCCTGTGGATCAGCAGGTCTGATCCACCGAGCCCTGGAGGAAAGACTTTGTCTGCATTCTCTTCTGTAGCGTGACCATGGCCTTTCTTGTTTCTCAGGGTCTTTGAAGAGTGGATTGGGAGGATGGAAGTGAAAAGGAAGGCTTACTGTCAGCCTCTTCACCAACACACATTTTGAATACTTGCTAGGAAGAATTGTATTAATAGCTGTACTAATAACTTCACACGCAATTTCCACTTTTCCACACACCAATACATAGAATAGGTGGTATAATCATCCTATTTTACAGCTGAAAATACTGAGGCTAAGAAGCGTTGATGTGGCTTGCCCGGATTAACACAGCTAGTAGGTGGTAGAAACACTTCAACCTAGGGTCTGACTTAGTATTTTGGGAGTCTTTCTTACCCTGAAGCCGGTGTTTTGAACCACTGTTTAATTTCTGCCTAATTATTTTATTCACTAATTTATTCACTTTGATTTCATTCAAAAAACAGTTATTGATCGCCTACTCTGTGCTTGGTCATATATTGAGTGTAAGGTATGCAGTGACGAGTTTATAGTTTGTACACAAATAAGGCTTAAAGTGTAATTGGAAAACTGAACAATTGATGACAAACGAATTACTCAATTAAAACCGTGGCATGTACTTTGGTGGAAAAGTATGGGGAACTATAAGAAAGATGTTTTCTGGGAGATGAGGGCCAGTAATGTGTCACGGATGCTCAGCCACTACGTCGTATCCAATTCTTCCTGACCCCGTGGACTGTAGCCCGCCAGGCTTCTCTGTCCATGGGATTTTCCAGGCAAGAATACTGCAGTGGGTTGCCATTTCCTTTTCCAGGGGATCTTCCTGACCCAGGGATCAAGCAGCAGTCTCCTGTGTCTCCTCAATTAGCAGGACACTGAGCCACCTGGGAAGCCAGGTTCATGCTAAACGATTTATGATTTGACGTGGGTCTCCTGCTCCCTTAAAATCTAGCTCAGGGGGCTTCTCTGGTGGTCCAGTGGTTAAGACTAGGTGCATCCAGTGCAGAGGGCACAAGTTCGATCCCTGGTTGGGGAACTAAGACCCCACAGGCTACAGTGGTGCAGCCAAAAAAAAGTCTTTATCAAACTTGTTTGAACATTGTGTTAACCAGGATTCTGGCAGTTACAAGTGATAAAACTTACCACAAACCAAAGTAAGCATTGCTTTGTCACATTCTGGATTAAGAGCACATTAACAAGTATTGACTCAGCTCCTGCCCCCTCATATGTTGGGGGCAGGCTCATGGATGTACAACTTACTCACTCAACAAATATTTGCTGAGCTTTTGTTATGTGTTAGGTAAAACTATCTGATGACTCTATTCTTGCCCCCATGAGAATTTACTGTCTGGTAGGGAGACTAATAACAAACACTAAATACAAATGAACAAATAATTATACTTGTGAGTAGTACTAGGAAGAAGAGCAGAGTGCTCTAAAAGCCTCTGAGCAGAGATCTTGGCCTTGTCTGGAAGGTCAGAGGAGACCTTCCTCTCCCAGAGGGATGTTTGATGTGACATTTGAAGGATTCATAGGTTAAATAGGCAAAATAAGAGAGAGAGCATTTTAGACAGAGGAACCTGCATGTGCAAAGGTCCTGGGCTAGAAGGGAGCATGGTAATATCAAGGACTTGAAAAAAGGTCATTGTGGGGCACCCAAGGAGGACTGGCATGAGATGAGGAGGAAGAGGTAATTAGAGGCTGGTGGATTTTCTCAGAGCTTACAGTTTGAAGAAACAGGGGCTGTGCACAGAGGCTACCATTTTTGTGTGTTTGAATCAAATGTGGTGATGTGTGAAAGGCATAACAGTGCCTGACATACAGCAGACACTCAACAAATGGTAGCTTCTAATACTGTTCCACTGAACTGTGAATTTGTCGAAGTCAGGGGTTGTATCCATTTCTTCTCTGTCTACAGGCCCTCTATGGAGGAAGAAGACTCAGCAAATGTTTGTGAACCAAGCTAAAAGAGGAAGGTATAGGCCTTGGCCAGAAAGCAGGAATAGACATTACTGATTTTAGGAAAGGCTGGTGGAAAACTGAAGGGGGTTGCACCATAATGATCAGTGGTGAATTGCGCCCCCAGCATCCATCCCCTCTGATTTTCGTTTGGAGATTGATCATTTGGAGGGACGTGCCCTTCCCACTGACTCAGTGTGGTGAGGATGGGGCTACATTCACAGCATCAGGGATGAAGTGAGTACCGACTAACCTTTACATCCATTCTCTTCGCTGTGGTGATTGGCTCATGTATGGGCACATGACATACATTCGTCCAATCAGAATGGGTTTGGGGAGTTACAGTGATCTAGTGAGGATGGGGCAGGACCGCCTCCCCAGTATGAGGGCCTTTCTGAAGGCTGAGCAATCTAGAGTCCTTGTCACCGAGAGATGAAGAGGGAGAAATCAGTCTGGGAAGGGCCTGGATGTGGGTTCACCCTCCCTTCAATGAGGAGACAAGTCAGCTCCGTGCTGTGTCTTTTTTGACCCACAGCATGGGCACAGGCACACGTGGTGNTTTCTGAAGGCTGAGCAATCTAGAGTCCTTGTCACCGAGAGATGAAGAGGGAGAAATCAGTCTGGGAAGGGCCTGGATGTGGGTTCACCCTCCCTTCAATGAGGAGACAAGTCAGCTCCGTGCTGTGTCTTTTTTGACCCACAGCATGGGCACAGGCACACGTGGTGGAGACAAGAGTTCCCAGTAGGAGAGGAGCAGGAAGTGGAGATGTGAGAGCTGAGACAGTGGCAGAGACGTTCATGAAGACAATTTCGTAGAGAGTGGGCTGGGCCCTTGAGTAACTGCCGGGAGCAGAGCTGGCCACCCACCTGGACGATTCACGTGGGGACTGTAATGTGAGGAAGACACTGTGTTCCTTAAGCCATTGTGTTGTTGGATCTGGCTTGGCACCAACTAATTCATTCTTCCTGTTACCCAGCAACCTCCTTCTCATCCTTTGAAACTTAGCTCAAATGTCCCCTCTTCCAGGAAGTCTTCTCTGAACTCATCCAGAGGAATGATCAGTTCTCCCTGCTCCGCGTTTTAAGGTTGTGCTTCTTTCTCTCTCTTTTTTGCTGTTGTTTATTTCTTTTTAATTGAAAGATAATCGCTTTATAATATTGGTTTGATTTCTGCCATACATCATGAACAAGGTTGTGTTTCTAAGTCCCTTCTCCAGGCCTCCATCACAGGTCACATCTGACTCTGATGTGCTCCGGTTTTGGAGAGGATGCCTAACCTGTTGGATTGTGACCTCTCAAGGGCTGAGATTGTGAACCCAGATTGTGACTTGATTCATCCATTCATATATCTGTAGAGGTCCATACACTTGCAGGTAGTTTGCAAAATCCTGGGAGATGCAGTGTGGGGATGGGGCCTGGAATTTGAGCCCCTGTTCCTGCTTAATTAGTTGAGCTCATGGAAGCATCTCCATCTTGTTCTCCTGTCTCTGGTACTCATTTTGTGAGAGCAGATCTAGAACTCAGCCTTGTTCTCTGATTTCCACAAATCCCCCCTCACACAGGCCTTTTTGTGGGTATCAGATTGTATTAAAGATTTGATGAAGGTGGGAGGAGGGTTTTAATATCTAAAGTTGGTTCTTATTTTATTCTCTTTTTCAGCAACTTGTGAATTTCCTTCGTAAGATTTATAGCAATTTGTCATTATTTTATCTGTCTTTTTACTTTTTGTGTGTTTTCTTCCTCTGTGACATTGTAATAAGGACTGATCTTGCTCATCATCCTGTTTATAGCACTCAGTACTGGTAGGCAGTAGACTGACCTCAGTTGAATGAATGAATGTGAATTTGGACATCTGTCTGAAAAGCTCTTCCACAATGGGGAGATTTTCATCCAGCTCACCCCTTCCAGTTTTTCCAGGCCTTTTCCTATTTCTCATTTTTTTTTTTTTGGTATCAGTTTGTCCCACAGGGCCTCCAACATTCTTCTCACCCTGTATGTGGAAAATGATCTATTCTTTCTAGCCCCTACTCCTAAACCCATCTGCAAATCTAATCCCCTAAGGCATTCAGAAACAAGACACTTTTTATATAAGGGTATCTTCACTCCTTAAGACACAGCCATGATTTTAAGTTTCCTCTACCATGACCATTTCATCCCTAGTACCCTGTACAGGGCCTGGCACAGTAGAAGCTGAGGTTACACATGTGTGTGTTAAGTTCAAGGGAATGGAGAGACTTTAGATGGTGTGACAGACTAAAGACGACCACAATTTCTTTGCCAGTCCTCTTGTTAAGAGATACCGTCAGTGGTTCCCCTTCTTGAATGTGGACCAGCCAGTGGCTATTTTGACCAATGGATTATAGTGGAAGACATGCTGTACCAGTTCCAAACCTAGCTTTTACGAGGACTGGCAGTTGCCACCTTGGGTTTTTGGAGCTCTGACTCACCATGTGAAACTCCAGTGATTCTGCTGGAGAGACCATGTGGAAAGGCCCCAAGACAACGGGGAGATGGGCCCACTTGAGCTCAGTCTTGTTGCTGATGCCATCCAGACATCAAGCATGTGAGGGCAGCCTCATGGGCGCCTTGGACTCTCAGACCGAACTCATCACCCATTAACTGCTGTTGCCCAGTGGCTATGGTTGGTGCCATGGAGCAGAATAACCCACTCAAATCCTTGATCCCCCCAAGTTGTGAGATATATTAAAATGTTTTAAGCCACAATATTTTGAGTTGATTTGTTAGGCAGCAATAGGTCACTGGAACAGAGGGAGCAAGCCCCTTGGGGAGGCAGGCCAAGGATGCTGGCTGGGCCACCACCAGGACTCAGGAGGGTGAGCAGGTGACTCTGATGGGAAAAGGAAAGCAAAGAGAGCTTCATTTGCACCCTAATGGGGCTGTGGCTGGAGGATCAGGTAGTCAGTGGCCACATCACCTCTCCCTGGCTGGCCCAAGCTTAGAGTCCTTGGTGGTCCTTGGCATTGACCTCATAGTGGCCGTGTTAGCATACCTTGTACTGACGTCACGGGTCAGGAAAGGTACATATATAGAGGTCCTACTCAGTGCCAGGCACAATGATGCATGGGTCCTTATAAACCCAGTACAGCCCAGAGAGAGAGAGATGCAAATACTGTGTCTATATAAGTAAAACTAAGGCTTGGAGAGGGTAAGTGAGCTGCCCAGGGACAGAGCTGGGGTTGGATTCTATGCTGTCTATTCCAAAGCTCCAGCTATGCCGCTGTGACCTGGCCACATTAGAGGGATCAGAGGAGTTTGAGGACCTCATTGTGGTAGTGGTGACCACAGCTCCCAGGGGTTTGACATGTGTATTCACCCAAGAGAAGAGGCTGTGTTGCCCCCTGCCAGGATGAGGGTTTTTAAGTTTTTTCCATGGAGAAGAAGGTGGGGGATGTAGGGGAGCCCAGGTTCCCTAAAACCCAGGGAGTTAGGCCAGTAGTTCTTACCATCCTGCAGGACCCAGGCAAAGAGGCAGAATCTCTGCCCACAGGGGAACACAGCATTAGAGTGGGAAAACAGGAGTCCAGTCATGGCTGGGTGGCCTGGCGAAGGCAAGGGCCCTTTGCCTCACTGAACCTCAATTTTCTCGTTTGTAGAAGGGAATAACCACAGTATCCACCCTGCTATTCTTTCACTCATTCATTTATTCACTCGTTCATTCTCTCACTTACTCAACAAGCACCTGCTGAGCACCGACAGGACCGGGCTGGATGCAGCACTGTGCCGGTGATATCCAGACCCCTGGCCCGTGCTTGGTCATGGAGTGGGGAGAGATGATGGTCCTCAGACCCAGAGAACAGCTCCTTTTCCATCCGGGAGCTCTCTTTTCTCTTCCGGGCAACGGCAGTGCTTATCACAGTGGAGGCCCAGAGATACTTCCTGGGGCCTCTGGGCAAAGGCTGCAGGGAGGTGAGCAGAACTTGGGATGGAGAGGAGGCAGAAGCGGATGGTGGCTGATTCTCAAGGCCAAGTCCTGCGACAGTGAAATGGGTCCTCTGCCCGTGGCCATCTCAGGAGGGCAGGCTGGGCTGCAGAGGCAGATGGAGGAAGACTGGGTCTGGCCGGTTGAGGAGGCCTCTGGGGTTCAGAACTGAGATTCAGGTCCCACCATACTACTCCAGAGTGTGGTCTCTCAAGGAGGCCTCCGGCCACCCCAAAATAGAGTGAGTTCTTTCCCTGTGTAGTTTTTACAATTTCCAAAGCTCTTACCCTTTATGGCCTGAAAATATACATTAAGAGGGTCATTTTCCAGATGGCAATACTGAGGCTCAGAAGAGCCACTGGCTTGTCTAAAGTGATCCGTTAGACTGAGAAAAGAACTCACCTTCCCGGTCACTCCTAGTGCTCTGTGTCACCCTGACTCCTCTCCTCTCCCTACTGACCTTCTTCCCGTGGAGTCCCATTGACCCCAGCTCCCCATCTACCTTCTCCTTGGGGCCCTGAGCTTCCGCCCCATCCTCATCCATGGTGATTCAGGAGCTGCCATCTTTCAGGAAGTAGGAAGAGCAGGGGCGCAGGCCTGCTGTCTCACACTCACCCCAGGCGGGCAGAGAGGAAACTTTCTGTGCCTGGAGGCCAGGGGGAGGGAACTCACACTGCATCTTTCACGTTCAGGATCACCTGTGATCCCCAGAGAACCCTGCCTGGCGAGGAATTTTACAAGTGAGGGATTTTTATCAAGACATGATAAGACGTGACCAAGATTTCCCAGTTAGCAGGTGCCAGAGCCAGGACACGAACCCTGGTCTGGTTCTGCATAACCCTGGTTATTATGCAGAGCCCTTTCTGAGTCTGGTGCCAAGAGAGGGAGGGTGGTGGCTGGGCAGCAGGATGGTCAGGCATGCGGCAGGGATGTGGAGTCCAGATGTCTGGAGGCAGTGTAGATACGGCACCAGCCAGCAGGTGTCACTGTGACAGCCGTGCTCCCCAGGGTTCTCCGGGAAGGAGGCAGAGTGAGATCACGCAGAAGCAAGATTAGGAGTTTTGTGAAAACAAGCAAGAGACAGCAAGGATAAAACAGTGCTATACCTGTACTGGAGATGGTGGGGAGGATGAACAATATCACTCAGGAAAAGAGTCCAGCCAGGCGCTCAACAAGCAGGTGTCACCCGCCTTTACCACCCGTGCAATCTTAATTTCTCTGTGGCTCAGTTTCCTCATCCATCAAATGGGAACTACGCAGCTGCCTCATAGGATCTCTGTGAGGATTAAGGGAGTTGATGCAAACCCGGCACATTGTAAGGGCTCGGTGAGTGTTTAGTGCTGACTATATTCCTCCTGGCAGTAGCATCCTATCCTGCTGGGCCTCACGACTTCATTTCCCACCACCCTCACAAACCCCACCAGTCACACTGAGGACCCTCCCTAGGCACAAGAGCAGGAAGCCAAGAGTGTGGACAGAGATGCATATAAGCTGTACTCGCCCGGAGGGTGAGGGAGTTTGGAAGTCATTGTCCTTGGCAGGTGATGTACTGTATCTAGAAAACCCTAAAGATGCCACACCGAAACTACTAGAACTGGAACATGAATTCAGCAAGGTAGCAGGATACAAGGTTAACATACAGATGGGCTTCCCCGGTGGCATGTTGCATAGGAATCCGCCCGCCAGTGCAGGCGACACGAGTTCAGTCCTTGGTCCAAGAAGGTTCCACACGGGTGGAGCAACTAAGCCCGTGAGCCACAGCTACTGAGCCTGAACTCAGGGCCCTTGAACTGCAACTCCTGAGCCCTTGCACCCAGAACCTGTTCTCCACAACAAGAGAAGTTAGTGCAGTGAGAAGCCCGAACATTGCAACAAAGAGTAGCCCCCACTTGGCACAACCAGGGGAAACCCACACACAGCGACAAAGACCCGGCACAACCAAAAAAGAAAAAAAAGATTAACATACAGAAATCGATTGCATTTCTTTACACTAATAATGAAATACCAGAAAGGGATAATCAAAACAAAATCTCTTTAAAAATCACACTAAACCAAAAAAGCAAACAGGAATAAACCTGACCAAGGAAGTGAAAGGTTTATATGCTGAGAACTATAAGATAGTGTTAAAGGAAATTGAGGATGACTCCCAGGTAGCTTGCACAGTAAAGAAACTGCCTAAAATGCAGGAGACCTGGNCACACAGCGACAAAGACCCGGCACAACCAAAAAAGAAAAAAAAGATTAACATACAGAAATCGATTGCATTTCTTTACACTAATAATGAAATACCAGAAAGGGATAATCAAAACAAAATCTCTTTAAAAATCACACTAAACCAAAAAAGCAAACAGGAATAAACCTGACCAAGGAAGTGAAAGGTTTATATGCTGAGAACTATAAGATAGTGTTAAAGGAAATTGAGGATGACTCCCAGGTAGCTTGCACAGTAAAGAAACTGCCTAAAATGCAGGAGACCTGGGCTTGATCCCTGGGTTGGGAAGATCCCCTGGAGAAAGAAATGGCAACCCACTCCAGTATCCTTGCCTGGGAAATCCCATGCACGAAGGAGTCTGATGGGCTACAGTCCATAGGGTCACAAAGAATCGGACACAACTGAGCGACTAACACTTTCATAGAAATGGAGAGCGATCCCACGCTCTTGGACTGGAAGAATTAATATTGCTAAAATGGCCATAGGGAACTTCCCTGGTGGTTCAGTGGTTAAGATCAGTCTGCCAATGGTGGAAACAGAGAGTCCATCCTTGATCTGGGACGATTCCACATGCCAGGGGGCAACCAAGCCCGTGCACCGCAGCTACTGAGCTGGAGCGTTAGAGTCCACGAGCCACAACTACTGAAGCCCACGTGCCTTACAGCCTGTGCTCTGCAACAAGAGAAGCCCCTGCAATGAGAAGCCCCTGCGGCACAACGAAGAGCAGCCTCTGCTTTCTCTGGCAACTAGAGAAAGGCCATACACAGCAATGAAGACCTGGCACAGACAAAAATGGTTAAGATCATTTAAAAAATCAAATTGTTTGCTTCCTAAAAAAATGAAAATGACCAGAGTACTCAAAGCAATATACAGACTGAATGCAATCCTTATCCATGTCCTTACCTATGAAACGGTGACAGTGTCAGCGAAGAGCCGTTGACACAAGTGAAACCCCAAGTCCAGTGCCTGGCACAGTAGCTGCAGGGCTTGGTGCAGGTGCTGGAGGCTTGGGAATCCCCGCTCTCTTATAGTCACCAACCATTTGTGATTCTTAATCTGATACTTGGGCGCCTCTGTAGCAGATTGGGGTCCTTGTGCTCTCGCAGTATTTCTGAAAGCCAGAGAACCATCCCGTACTGAAATGGGAGGAGGTCATCAAGCTGATAAAGGAGCCAGTGCTCCAGGAGGTCCTGGGGTGAGCCCTGCCCCGTAGCGCTGGGACGGCTGCCTTGAGTAGCTGGGAAGTAAATTGTTAATCAATGCTCTCTTTGAAAAAAAAAATCAGCCAAGGATGAGCATGGTAATTTCAAAAGTCTGGAGCCACTGATCTAGCTTCATTCCTCCCTTCTCCCCAGGGCCATTGTCTGGACAGAAACACTAACGCCCTCGTTTGGAGCCTAAAGATCCCAGTCTCCGAGGCAGCCCACCCATCATTTGATGAGACAAGGGTCAGGAGGTGTCATTTACGTGTTACGATGGAAAGGACCTAACATTTATCAGGGGCCTTCTGTACATCAGGTGCTTTGCAGGTATTCTCATTATCACAATAAACCTTTCAAATACTGTGCCATTTTATTGCAGACGAGAAAAAGTGAGGCTCAAGTGAAGTCATTTACCCAAGTCTCACTCATCCCTCCTTGATGACTTAACTCACTTTATTTCTTCTGTCTAGAGAGCCAATTCCCCACTGAGGGCAATGTCGCCCCTCAGGGATATTTGGCAATTGTCACTACTGAGGGTGGGGCTACATCCAGTGAGTGGAGCCCAAGGTTGCTGCTAAACATCCTACAGTGTACAGGATAGCTTCCCATAGCAAGGAACTACCTGGCCCCAAGTTCAGACGGTAAAGAATCTGCCTGCAGTGCAGGAGACCCAGGTTCGATTCCTGGGTTGCGAAGAGCCTCTGGAGGAGGGCATTTGTCAACCCACTTAAATCCCATGGACAGAGGGGCCTGGCGGGCTACAGTCCATGGGGTTGCAGAGAGTCGGACACGACTGAGTGACTAACACTATTATTAGGTTGAAATAATGTGGAGCTGGAAAAACTCTCATCTAGAGAAATCCATGCGCTTCCCTCTGGGTCACTCCAGGAGGCCCTCCTTGAGTCCCCGCTGGGAGAGGTTGCCCCTCCTCATCACCCCTGCAGCCACTGTCTGTCCTAATCGGTGCTGAGCATGTTGCCTCGAATCAGAGCTTTCAGGAAATGCTACTGGATTGGTAATCAATAAACACTTGTTGGCTTAACACACAAGGTGGTGCCTCTCTATTAACTCCTTGCTTCAATTAGACTGGCAATTCCTAGCATTTTAGGACTGGAAAGAAATACCCCAAGGCCTCTTTGTTCTAGCCACCCTAACTGAGCACTACCATCCCTCACCTGGATTGTCTTGATAGCATCTGACCTGGTCTCTGTGTTCCAGTCCTTGACCTCTTACAGTGTATTCTTTATACAGTATCCCAAGGGATTCTTCCTAGTTCTGTGGTTTCCCATCTCAGATCAAAAACTTATGGTGTTGTTCAAGCCAATATAGTGTCAGACATTCACACCCTTATCTCCCTGACTTTATATCCTACCACTCTCCCTTCCTTGCTTTGAACCACACTAGCCTCCTTGCTTCCTTCTAGTATCCAAGTTTTTGCCTCAGGGCCTTTGCACTTGCTATTCCCTTTGTAATAGAGGAAAACAACAGAATGGGAAAGACTAGAGATCTCTTCAAGAAAATTAGAGATACCAAGGGAACTTTTCATGCAAAGATGGGCTCGATAAAGGACGGAAATGGTCTGGACCTAACAGAAGCAGAAGATATTAAGAAGAGGTGGCAAGAATACACAGAGGAACTGTACAAAAAATATCTTCATGACCTGGATAATCAGGATGGTGTGATCACTCACCTAGAGCCAGACATCCTGGAATGTGAAGTCAAGTGGCCCTCAGAAACCATCACTATGAACAAAGCTAGTGGAGGTGATGGAATTCGAGTAGAGCTATTCCAAATCCTGAAAGATGATGCTGTGAAAGTGCTGCACTCAATATGCCAGCAAATTTGGAAAACTCAGCAGTGGCCACAGGACCGGGAAATGTCAGTTTTCATTCCAATCCCAAAGAAAGGCAATGCCAAAGAATGCCCAAACTACTGCACAATTGCACTCATCTCACATGCTAGTAAAGTAATGCTCAAAATTCTCCAAGCCAGGCTTCAGCAATATGTGAACTGTGAACTTCCAGATGTTCAAGCTGGTTTTCGAAAAGGCAGAGGAACCAGAGATCAAATTGTNCTAACAGAAGCAGAAGATATTAAGAAGAGGTGGCAAGAATACACAGAGGAACTGTACAAAAAAAAACTCTTCATGAACTAGATAATCACAATGGTGTGATGACTCAGGTAGAGCCAGACGTCCTGGAATGAGAAGTCAAGTGGGCCTTAGGAAGCATCACCACGAACAAAGCTAGTGGAGGTGATGGAATTCCAGTGAAGCTATTTCAAATCCTGAAAGATGATGCTGTGAGAGTGCTGCACTCGATATGCCAGCAAATTTGGAAAACTCAGCAGTGGCCACAGGACTGGAAAAGGTCAGTTTTCATTCCAGTCCCAAAGAAAAGCAACGCCAAAGAATGCTCAAATTACCACACAATTGCACTCATCTCACACGCTAGTAAAGTAATACTCAAAATTCTCCAAGCCAGGCTTTAACAATACGTGAACCGTGAACTTCCAGATGTTCAAGCTGGTTTTAGGAAAGGCAGAGGGACCAGAAATCAAATTGCCAAATCCACCGGATCATTGAAAAAGCAAGAGTTCCAGAAAAACATCTATTTCTGCTTTATTGACTATGCCAAAGCCTTTGACTGTGTGGATCACAACAAACTGGAAAATTCTAAAAGAGATGGGAGTACTAGACCACATGATCTGCCTCTTGAGAAATCTGTGTGCAGGTCAGAAAGCAACAGTTAGAACTGGACATGGAACAACAGACTGGTTCCAAATAGGAAAAGGAGTACATCAAGTCTGTATATTGTCACTCTGCTTATTTAATTTATATGCAGAGTACATCATGAGAAACGCTGGGCTGGAAGAAGCACAAGCTGGAATCAAGATTGCTGGGAGAAATATCAATCACCTCAGATATGCAGATGACACCACCCTTATGGGAGAAAGTGAAGAGGAACTAAAAAGCCTCTTGATGAAAGAGGAGAGTGAAAATTTTGGCTTAAAGCTCAACATTCAGAAAACAAAGATCATGGCATCCAGTTACCCCATCATTGAATGGGAAATAGATGGGGAAACCATGGAAAAAGTGTCAGACTTTATTTTTTTGGGCTTCAAAATCACTGCAGATGGTGACTGCAGCCATGAATTTAAAAGACGCTTGCTCTTTGGAAGAAAAGTTATGACTTACCTATACAGCATATTAAAAAGCAGAGATATTACTTTGCCAACAAAGGTCCATCTAGTCAAGGCTATGGTTTTTCCAGTGGTCATGTATGGATGTGAGAGTTGGACTATAAAGAAAGCTGAGCGCAGAAGAATTGATGGTTTTGAACTGTGGTGTTGGAGAAGACTCTTGAGAGTCCCTTGGACTGCTAGGAGATCCAACCAGTCCGTATTAAAGGAAATCAGTCCTGAATATTCATTGGAAGGACTAATGTTGAAGCTGAAACTCCAATACTTTGGCCACCTGATGCGAAGAGCTGACTGATTTGAAAAGACCCTGATGCTGGGAAAGATTGAAGGTGGGAGGACAAGGGGACGACAGAAGATGTGGNATCCAACCAGTCCGTATTAAAGGAAATCAGTCCTGAATATTCATTGGAAGGACTAATGTTGAAGCTGAAACTCCAATACTTTGGCCACCTGATGCGAAGAGCTGACTGATTTGAAAAGACCCTGATGCTGGGAAAGATTGAAGGTGGGAGGACAAGGGGACGACAGAGGATGAGGTGGTTGAATGGCATCACCAACTCAAGGGACATGAGTTTGAGTAAAGTCCAGGAGTTGGTGATGGACAGAGAGGCCTGGCGCGCTGCAGTCTATGGAGTCGCAAAGAATTGGACATGACTGAGTGACTGAACTGAACTTATATGTTTCTGGATGAAAAGCTTAGAGATCATCTTCTTTCTACTTGCTGATTTATTTTTTAGGTAATTTCATCCAGTGTTTTGCTCCTATTTCATTATTCTTTGTCATTCTCATTTTCGTGAAGTAACATTTCTTTGGTTCCTTTTGGAGGCTGTACCACTTGGTGACACGAGTCCTGTGGCCAGATCATAAACAACTAGGACTTTCCATTAGCCCAGGGAAACCCAAACCCAAGCATCTGTCTTATGTTCTTAGATATAAAACACATTTAAAAACTTAAATATAAAGCATAAATGGCTGCTACGTAGAGAAGGGGTTGCAAGGAGCTCTGGAAGGAATGGTCGGAGAATTCTCTATCTACCCAATGACCTCCTAGCTGAAGAC
>SJYA01001661.1:47581-59925 GCA_006410615.1 Neotragus moschatus
TTTCACTTTTCACTTTCATGCATTGGAGAAGGAAATGGCAACCCACTCCAGTGTTCTTGCCTGGAGAATCCCAGGGGCCGTGGAGCCTGGTGGGCTGCCGTCTATGGGGTCGCACAGAGTCGGACACGACTGAAGCGACTTAGCATAGCGTAGCATGGGCTAATGGAAAGTCCTAGTTGTTTATGATCTGGCCATGGGACTTGTGTCACCAAGTCGTACAGTCTCCAATAGGAACTGAAGAAATGTTATTTTATGATAGTGAGAATGTCAATGAATAATGAAATAGGAGCAAACCCCTGGATGAAATTACCTAAAAAAAAAAAAATCAGCTAGTAGTAGGAAGATGACCTCTAAGGCTTTTGATCCAGAAATGTATAAAGGGAGTTTAAAAAACCCAGTCATCCCAGAAGACTTCATAGGGTATTTTCTCACACACAGTTTGATACACAAATGTACTTAAATATAAAGTAACTTGCTTTCTGTAGTAAATCTGCAGCAGTGTAAGCAAAGTTTTTAGGATGAGGATATGATTAATTCATGTTTCTCTAATGTGCCCTTGACACGCTATCCAGTTTCTTCATAATGTGACTTTCGACTTTATAAATCTCAAAATATTAATAAACAAGGGTAGATTTAATATTTTAAGAAACCCACGTTCTATAGAGTATTGAAGACAGACGTAGAATGTTAGCCATATTTTCTTTGTTGCCTCATTCTTTTTTCTTTCAAGGAAAATAGATTGAGAGTCAACCCTTGTATTATAAACTAATAAAGTAAAAATTCTTATATGTGTGTGTGTGTGTGTGTATACATATATCTATATTTCCCCAACTGTTTTTTTCTTAATTGTGATGGAGTATATGTAACATANTGTTGCCTCATTCTTTTTTCTTTCAAGGAAAATAGATTGAGAGTCAACTCTTGTATTATAAACTAATAAAGTAAAAATTCTTATATGTGTGTGTGTGTGTGTGTATACATATATCTATATTTCCCCAACTGTTTTTTTCTTAATTGTGATGGAGTATATGTAACATAAAGTTTACTATTTTAGCTATTTTAAATTGGTATATTTTAGTGGCATTCATACTGTTGTGCAAAAATCACCACCATCTATCCCCAGCTGGGTTTTTACTTTGTTTTGTTCTACACTAAGGAAACTATAATGATTTTTAGTAAAATTAGAAAGCATGAAACTATTTACACTGCTATGGTATTTGGAACAGGTATTAAAGTTGGATCTTATTTTCCGGGTACTTAAACCTCCAGTGTGTCTAATAAAACCACTTATTTAAAACCAACCTCTTCTAGGCAGCTCCTAAAAAAGAAATACAAATGACAAAACAAAATAAAACATATCAACTCCACCAGTAGTTAAAGAAAGGCAAAAAATAAAAACTTCCACTACCAAGAAAATTAAACAAATCCTGATTATTTTCAACATATCTTATTGGCAAAGAGGGTATAAAAAGATAAAACCCAGTGTTTGCAAGGTAATGGTGGAGTAATCTATTTTTGTAGAATGTGGTTTGACTGTATGTATCAGAATTTTAAATGAATGTACCAGCAATTCTATTTGGAAATAATTCTAAAGAGTCAAGCACACATATGTGCTAAATTTTATGCATAAAGATGTTCACTGTAGTATTATTTATTAAAATAAAACATCAGAGACAACCTGATCTTTTCTTAATCAGTATCAGATTAGGCTAAGAATATTATGATACATTCACACAGCAGAATGCCTTGTGGTCATTATAAATGAACGGCATAGATCTATTATGCATTGTTGCATGAAAGAGGCTGTTACTGATGGCATACATAGTATTTCATTTATATAAAAATTCATATTTATGTGTGCATGTGTAAGTGTGAGTGTGTAGGTAGATAAGGATAGGTGTCTGAAAGAATCTTCAGGAGAAGGTTAAGTATGGCTGGTTAGATTTACATCCTTTTGGGTACTATTGTCTTAAGTGATTAAAAAAATATTATTATTATTGTTCTGAGAGTTTTCCTTTTTACTATAAGAAAGACAAAAGTTTTCTGCCTTGGAACAAAACATAAATAGATCAGTTAAAATATAACTAGGATAGGGAGTTCCCTAGTGGTGCAGTGGTTAGGATTCTGGACTTTGGCTGCTGTCTGTGACTTGGGCTCAGTTCCTGTTCAGGAAACTGAGATCCCACAAACTGTATGGTGCAGTCAAAAGACAAGCTAGCAAATAAACAAACAAATGAATAGTAAGAAAAAAACCCCCCAAACTGAAATAGTATAAAAAGAGAATAATAATAGGTATAGCTCTACCATGAGGGCTTCCCCGGTGGCATTAGTGGTAAGGAACCTGCCTGCCAGTGCAGGAGACATAGGAGATGCAGGCTCATCCCTGGGTCAGAAAGAACCCCTGGAGGAGGGCCTGGCAACCCACTCCACTGTTCTTGCCTGGAGAATCCCATGGACATAGGAGCTTGGTGGTCTACAGTGCATGGGGTCCAAAGAGTCAGACATGACTGATTACTTAGATGAAATGGGCTAGTCCTCAAAATATAAACTATCGCAACTTATCCAATATGAAACAGATAATTTTAATGTCCCTGTAAGTATTAAGGAAGTTGAATTTATAATTTAGGAACTCTCAAGAAAGAAATCTTTAAATTCAGACTGTTTTACAGGTGACTTCTACCAAGTATTTGAATAATTAATATGAATTCTATGTGATTTCTTCCAGAAAATAGAACAGAAAGAAACATTTCACAATTCTTTTCATGAAGCTAGTATTACTACTTTACACCAGAACCAAAAAGAGTACAAAGAAAACTACAGACTATATCCCTCAAGAATACTGATGAAAAATTCATTCACAAAATATCAGTAAATAGAATTTATCAATATAAACCAAGACTTATGGAATTTATCCCAGAGATGCAAGGCTGGTTCAATGTTTGAAAATCAGTCAAATGTTATTTACCATGTTAGCAAGCTAAAGAAGAAAAATCATGCAATTGTATAAATTGATGTAGAAAGAGCTTTTCATAAAAATGAATTTAATATGCATTCATGATAAAAATTCTCGCATAGAAGAGAACTTTCTTAACTCAAAGAATATCTTAAACCTATAGACAATGTTATATTTAATGGTGAAAAATTTTGTGCTTTTAGTTTGCTAGGACTGCTATAATAAAGTACCATAGACTGGGTAACTTAAACAACAGAAATTAATTTTCTTATAATTAATTCTGGAGACTAGAAGTGCAAGATCAGGGTGTCAGCAGTGTAGTTTCTCTGAGGCCTTTCTCCTAAGCTTAGAAAGGGCTGTCTTTTTCTGATGTCTCACATGGTCTTCTTTCTATAAATCTGTGTCCTAGCCAATTATACAGAGTGAAGTAAGCCAGAAAGAAAAGCACCAATACAGTATACTAACTCATATATATGGAATCTAGAAACATGGTGATGATAACCCTGTATACGAGACAGCAAAAGAGACACAGATGCATGGAATGGACTTTTGGACTTTGAGGGAGAGGGAGAGGGGGGGAGGTTTGGGAGAATGGCACTGAAACATGTGTGCTGTTGTGTGGGAAACGAATCGTCGGTCTATATTTGGTTCAGGATACAGGATGCTTGGGACTGGTGCACGGGGATGATCCAAAGAGTTGATGTGGAGTGGGAGGTGGAGGGGGGGTTCAAGATTGGAAACTCATGTACACCTGAGATGAAAAAATAAATAAATAAATAAATAAATAAAATCATCTGATTAAAAAANAGGATGCTTGGGACTGGTGCATGGGGATGATCCAGAGAGTTGATGTGGAGTGGGAGGTGGGGGGGGGAGGTTCAAGATTGGGAACTCATGTACACCTGAGATAAAAAAAAAAAAGAAAATGGCAGGGATGATTGCACAACAATGTGAATGCACCTAATGCTACAGAACTGCAGACTTGAAAATGGTTAAAATATTACATTATGTATATTTTGGACTTCCCTGGTGGCTCAGACGATAAAGTCTCTGTTTACAATGCAGGAGACCTGGGTTTGAGCCCTGAGTTGGGAAGATCCCCTGGAGAAGGAAAGGGCAATCCACTCCAGCACTGTTGCCTGAAAAATTCCATGGACAGAGGAGCCTGGTATGCTACAGTCTATGGGGTTGCAAAGAGTCGAACACGACTGAGCGACTTCACTTCACTTATGTATATTTTACCACAATTTAAAGAAAAAAAAGGAATGACTGCTCTGTAGTTTACAAAGAGTGTGCATCCCTTCTTCTTTGACTTTCATCACTGTTATATCCCATAGTGTATCAACCCAGCTTCTCCAGGTTAAGACAAGAGAATTCCTAGACAGTCACCATATATAAGATACTACATGACATCTAAGAAATAACAAGTCCTTACACACCCAAACCTAGAATTCACAGCAAAATTGACAGATGTTATACACTGCCTGTGGATTTCTAAAAGTCTAAAAAGTGCAGAAAATAAACCAAAGTATTTTTATGTCTAAATACCAGTTTAGGATTATATATAAGCTAATTCCTAAAGAGACAAGAAAGTCCCCAGGGTTGGGGGGGAAAATCAATTGGTCCATGTAGGGTATTTCCTATTATCAGTGCTGAGGTCCCAAAAAACAACTTTATTCAATTTTTTTTAAAAAGTCAAATTTACATTAAACAAAGCAACTTTCATACACTAAATAAAAATGTCACAACCAACAGTCCAAATAATGGCCTTGTTTCCTAGTGGCCCAGAAAGACAGAAAATAAATCCCAAGGACCCTAGTTCAGATAGACTAGAGAGAGTAGACTGTGGTTCTTGCATAATTAAAGACTATGTCACAGTTCAATGGGGTAAACACTTCAGTAGCTTCCCCCCAGCAGCTGCCTATGTGATTAAGGACTAGGATAAGAGTGACAGCTTCACAAAGGCAACAGTAAGAGATAAAGCTTCTTCCTAGCACATTCAAAGACTCCAGAATCCCAAACTTCTCTGCTGTCCTTCTATCCAATTTTCATTAAGAACAATTTATATCATCTAGGAAACTTCAAAGTCAAATGCTACCTTTATTTTTTACCTTATCATAAAATCACAGCTGGGGTGTGGTCTAGACATAAGCCTAATAATTGGGCTAAGTTAGAACAAAGTTCATCAACAAGAAGATGATACAGAATTCAGGCCAAGTTGGCTTCCTTCTGGCATTTCAGAAAGACCAGCATTGCTCCTAATACTAGTACATAGGTGTAAGTAGCCTCTGAGTGGGTAATGTCACCAAACAAAAGCAACACCTTCAAAGTCTCTCTCAGTGACTAGAGGCAGCCAGACACTTAAACTGCCAGTCCTGAATTACGGCCTCTGAATGGTGAGGGCTTCACATTTCACTGATCAGGGCACAGCCCAATCAGAAGACAAACCCCAACACTGCCAGGGACCAGCAAATCCGCTTTCTTCCAGTGTGCACATGACTGAATGTGCTTCTGTCCATCATCTGGGTCATATATAGTTCAATGCGAGCTGAGCAGACAGGGCTGCAAGGAAATCTGGCGCGGTTCAATACCTCGTCTAGTCTGGGTTCCAATATCTTTTTTTTTTTTTTTTTTTTCCAAACTGACAAACTCATTTCTCTACCGGGACAGGATGCTGTGCTGGCTGGGAGTTCCATTTCTGCAGCAAGAATCCTATCTGGAAACACAGAAGTTGTCCTCTAAGCCACAGCAGCTCGAACTTTTTTGATTGTTGTTGCTGCTTTCTCCCATCACCCCCACCCCCTTTTGACAAAGATCCAACTGTAAAAAGTCTTACGTAACAGTTCAGGACTACTTCGGTTCTTTTACTGGGTAAGCACTTTCAATTTTTTTTTTTTAAACTAAAAACCATTTTAACATTGAATCTGTTGAGAGTCTTGACTAAAATCTTTTAAGTAATTTGTGTGGTGAAATACTGTCAGTGGATTTTTTAGTCTCATTTCTGCACGTGCTCCTTTGTTCTCAGAACAGAAGCTTTTTATACACACCCTATAACGCAGCTGGAGAGAGTTATGAAGTCAGTTATTATAAGGAACACAAAGGTTGCTTTGCATTCTTTGCCTTTAGATTATTAATTTATTTGTTTTCTTAAAATGAAGTATTAAAGAAGGGAGAAATTGAATAAATGACAAGAATAAACTGTTGGAAAATCTAGCGAAGTTTGAAGTTTTTACCACCTTTTCTATCTGTAGTTTTGTGTGGCCAAACACTTGTGCCGCCTGGGGCGGTGGGGGTAGAGGCAAGCGTAGACAGAGAGGAACTAAGCCAGACATGGACAAAGGCATGAGCCAAAACCAGACAGTCCTGGCCGTTCGATAGGCCAGCAGTGGGTGAGACAGGTCAGCCAGCTGCAGGGGCGGGAGGGGGGGGGAAAGGGGCATGGATGTGTGAGGTGCTCATGCGTGCGATCGTGACTAGATTCTGAAACTGCCAGCCATTTTCCCAGCTATGCTTTGTGCAGTCTACAGGAATGCATCTTCTCTGAAGCAGTCTTGCCAGGGCCCAGTGACAGCAAAGGAGTGTGATGAATACCACAACATATGGAATCAGAAAATGCTGGGTTCTGGGGTGGGCAAGAGGGAAACGCAGAGGGTGTGGAAATTTTTTAGTGATCTGGAATGTGTTGAGTGACAGGAAGTGCCCCAAGCTCTCCCCCCCTCAACTCTTCTCAGTCGCGCCTGCTTTTGTCTAACTCTTGTAATCTACACACTACTGCTTACAAAGCTGTCTGAGTTTAAGACAAAAAGAAACATAAAAGGCTCTCTAGTTCCATAGTACCTATGATATGGAAGGAATGTAAAAAGCATGGCCCTTTAAGCCTATGGACATTTTTTTCAGGTATACAGGAGAAAGATAATATAACAATTTCCCAAGGGTAATGAGAATTATGAATTACAGTCAAGCTTCCAACCTAATTTTTAAAAATTCCGATTCTGCTATACTTACAAATGTTTACAATGGTTCCTAATTTGAAGGAGGTGTGCTTGTTTGGTTAATACACTGCATTTGAAGTTGTTTCTATTTTCTTTGTATAAATTTGTGCTTTGGGAGGAAAAAAAAGCAAAGAAGTATTCAGAATGCACCAAAAAAAGGAGATTTTCCCTTCAATGGTTAGAAAGCATTTTTGCTTGATTTCTCAGAGAAAGCCTCTCTTTCACTCTCTCTCTCATTTTTCCAAGTATGCTACGAAGGTAACTTTATGTCATATAGATGTAAAGTAGGAAACTTTTCACGGAAAACAACAGTGCTCTAAGTTAAAAACAACTTAGCATTTTCCCAAACTTCCATATTACCAACAGAAACACTACCACTTGAGAGAAAAGTAGCCAAATAGATGAATGGCTAACTCTACTTCTGGAAGACGAAATGGAAAATTAAGTGTGAATAAAATGATACTTGGGAATGTTTCTACCTCCTATCACAAAAAATGTTAGTGGTCAGCCTAGGAGTTAATCTTTCCTAGTATGGCTCTGAGCCTTCATGCCGAGCAGACGTTATTCACATGACGATTCGAAAAGTCCATTCATATATCTCACTACCTGGATTTGAATAGAAACCAGACAGCAATTCTTTAGTTCCAGCCACCATTCGCCCCACTGGACAATAGCGATTTGTTAGCACAGAGTCACAGGCTGTGGGACACAAAGCTTAGAGCTGGAGAAAGATGGGGGATTCAGAGAACAGGAAATTACAGGCCCGATGCACTCCTGGCAGCTCTAAGAATACAGAAAGAAAAAAAAAAAGGGCAACACAGCGATGCCATGTTTAAGAGCTACTTCTAGCTTTTTTAACCACCTCCAATGTCATAAAAGCTCTATTGTTGGAGTACATAAAGTCACGAGTCCCATGTGCTCTCTTTTCTCACTACAGGGAACTTCATTCAATGCCCTGGCATAGTCAGAAAAATCAAAAGCACCCAGAGTTGATTAGTTGTGAGCTCTGATAGAAAGGAGAGGGGTATTTTACAAATAAAATGACAGCAAAAAATATATACTAAGTAACACAAGTGACACATAACAAAATTAATAGGGTCTACAAATTATTTCATAAGACCAAGCAAGCAAAATGAAGCTGAATCTTCAAAACTCCAGAGAAACAAATGCCTTTTCAAGTTATCATATAAAATCTATTATTTAATTCCATCCAAAGTTTCTTTGGAAGACATCAATTTAAAAACTAATCTTAGGTAGAACATTTCTGAGTTCTGGGTCATATTTTCCAAAACAAAGAACTAAAATTGAAGCCCTGAGAATTTACTTTGAAATTGTGGAAAGGAAAACTACATCTTCTTTTGTTGGCTATCAAACTATTATAGCTTGCTGGCTAAATATAGAAACCGTCTCCATTTTCTCTTTAGATATAAGAAATGACATTACTGGTAATTCTAGGTGAGGGGAGAGGGATATTCTTCAATCTCAATGAGCAGAAGAGAACAGTACATGGGTTTCTCTGCAAGCTCTCATGCTGCAACCTGAGCACCAAGGGGCCAGAATGATGTCCATTTCAAACAGAGGGGACATGGCACAAGAAAGTTGTAAATGGTTTTGTTCTTCTTTCTTCTGTGATCCATTAGCAAAAACAAGTCCCAAATGATATCATACCTGAAATACTCATCAGACGAGATTGTGAATGATCAAAAAGTGGTTTAGAAATATGAACTGTTATACTCTATTTGGTCCCATGGCTTTAGGATAAACACATACCAAATTTTATGTTGTTGGAAAACCAATATGCAACTTTTAAGCTACTACTAATTATTGGATTTCTTCAAATTCTATCATTACTCATCAAACACAAGGATCAATTACAACCTCAAACTATGCTATAATTACATGTGGCTATTTTTATTTGAATTTAAATAAAAATTAAATAAAATTTAAAATTTTAGTTGCTCAGTCACACTAGCTGCATGCACTTCTAGCACTCAATAGCCCCATGTATATAACTAGTGACTATTATACTGGACAAAGCAAAAAGTTGTATTTCCAACTGCAGAAAGTTCTGTTGGACAGTACTGATCTACAGCATGTGCTTGCTAAGTCACTACAGTCATGTCTGACTCTTTGCAACCCTATGAACCATAGCCCACCAGGCTCCTATGTCCATGGGATTCTCCAGGCAAGAATACTGGAGTGGGTTGGATGCCCTCCTCCAGGGGATCTTCCTGATACAGGGATGGAACCCACATCTCTTATGTCTCCTGCACTGTCAGGCATGTTCTTTACCACTAACACCACCTGGGAAGCCCAACTAGACCATGCTTATATCCAAACCGCGTTTTCAACTGCACATCCAGCTCGACATGAAAGAAACTGATCTCTAAGCAAAAACCACAATGACAAGGTAATGAGTACCATGATACTTCAGAGATGCCGGAAACAGGCATTTTAAAACCAAAGATTGCATTTTTTCCCTCGGTCTATAATGATGGTTATAAAGAATATTAAGACAGTAATGACAGACATGTAGCAGCAGCCACAGTAAAATGTTCCAGAATGGCATTTAGTGTCATGACTACATGTCTTAACCATCAACTGCTACTGTCTGCCAACAAATAAAACACACAATAAACATGAATATGAGGTTCTTCAACTTGGATGCATTCTCAACCCATCCTATTCCTGCTTGGTGCAAGAAACTGGTTTTTAAGGTCAGGTGGACACTGGTTGGATTCCTGGCTCTGCCACTTATTTACTATGTGACCTTCAATAAGTCACTTCCTTTGTCTCAGATTCCTCATATATGAAACACAAATATTAATGCCTTCCTGACAGCCATTTTCAGGTTCGAGGCTCATATACATAAAAGATCCTGAACTCCTGGCACATTAGAAAATACTCTGGAAATGTCAATTCTGTGAAAATACAGGAAGGGCTTAAAGGTTCAATTTACTGTCTGAGACTCTTCCCAAACACAGAGAATGGAAATAGAAGGATCCAGGCTGGTATATAGCAGAGACAATTCTCTGTTTAAATTTTAATAAAGATGAAAGCTGTCAACAATGCACAAAGAATTTCACAAAGTCTTAGAAATATTAAATGGATTGAATGAATATAAGAAAATTATCATTTGAAAAGGTAGGTGGAACAACAAATTTTAACATCATGAGGTGTTTTTAATACTAATACTAATTTAATGCTATTTAGTATATAAGAATCATTTCTTAAATTAAGAAATAATATTTCCTGGTGACATTTTTTGAATAACATTTCTACTAATTCTTGGTGTTTAAAACAAAAACATGAAAATTCTAATATTGCCCATGATTAAGAAATTAAAATAGCTTCCTGCAGGTATGAGGAAAAAAATTCACGTCTTTTAAAAATCAAAGCCATACATCTGAAACTAACACAACAATGTAAACCAACTATACTTCAATAAAAACTTTAAAAAAGAAAACAAAACCAGTCATAGAAGGAATTCCTAAGCAAGAGTTGTAGTATATCTGTAGACTCATTTTAATGTTGAAAATAATCTAGCAGAAACTAGAAATAGTAGGTGTTTCTTAATGATGATGCCAAATAACTGAAGAATGTTGCACATGTCACAAAATCTTTTTACAGCATGAAAAGCAAGAGATTTTCAAAAGCAAACAGCAGAACCTCATCTAGGGGAGATAATGTGCCATACTGTAAAATCCAGAAACCTAGGTTCACATCCAAAAAACTGGCTGGATTAGATATGACATGAAATTTTAACTCTGCCACTATTTAGCGAGGTGACTTTTAACAAGTCACTTATGAATCTTTGTTACCAGTGGTGGTTCAAGAAACACATCTATACTGGAGGCTAAACGACAGAGCACTTGGAGGTGAAAAATTGTGATCTGCCAGAGACTATTCAAACATGCATCATGCACAGTGCTAGACCCCGGCTGAATGATGAACAAAACAGACACAGAAGTTGCCCTCATGGAGCTGCTAAGTTATTAACTGAAGTAACAATTGCTAGGAGTCACCTCATTTAAAAAATAGTACGCATGTGAGTTTATAATCTTTGAGAATGGATCCAATAATTTGGGGAAACTGCCCTGCCATCCTTTGAAGCTGAAGTTCATAAGAATATGAAAGAGGGTACACCCTTAGCTCCATTTGATTCAAGTAAAGAGAGATGCTAAACTATAAGATCTTAATGGATTTCAAGCAATTAAGGAAACAAAACACCTTCAAATACAGAGAGTGGTTTCACAGTGATCACTACTCAGATCTGTGGCAAAACCACTATCTCATACAAAAGCTCAGCTCCTTTTGATAGATGATGATGAACAACAACATAATTTCTGCAGGGGACAGCGTAAAGGGGGTCTGAGTTAGGACTGTCTAATTTGGAAACAGACCATGATACACTGGAGCATTAAATGTGATACATATTTCCTTCACTCCTTCTCCTAAGACTAAGCTCTTAGAACTTAACACTTTAATGGTGCATACTACGACCATCATGATTACACAGCTAGCTGTTAGCAACCAAAAATATCTGAGACATGGATGATAAATATAAAGAGAAGGCATGGCTAGGGCCAGTCACAACTGGGCTTCTGTACAAATTAGAACCATCTCTATGAGGTAACTAAATATTAACTGGATTAACTCTCTTCCAACTGAAATTTAGTCATTGTCATAGGACTATATCAAGAGTTGCTGTTAACAATAGATAAAGTATATCCATATACCACAACAGCACAATGTTATTTCCACAGAATCTGAGGCTCCTGCTATCCAAATCCCAATCAAGAAATTATCATTCTAGTTTCTCAATACTTAGAGAACTTGGATTTCCAAACAATTTTTTTCCCCCTCACCAGCAAGGACCCAATATCAGGTGGTCTTTTGCCTTTTCTTTGTTCACTGAATATCAAAGTCAAGTGGAAAAGAAATCTGGCAAATGTACTTAGAACAAATTTGACAGTTAAATCAAAAAATAGGTTCCCAGTCTGTCATCTGTTACTGTGATCTAGATTTTGTTAGAAGCACCTCCGTTTGGCTTTCTAATAGCATTACATTTTGTCAGGCTCACTTCTCTGTATAATCCTGTATTACTGGAACAGACAGTCTCCTCTTCTGCTTGGCTATTTAAAAGCTTCTAGGTAGATAGTTCATTCTTTCAAAGGCTATCTGTTGAATGCTTAGTACATGCTAAGCTTCATTCTAGGCACTGAACATACATACAATAGCAAAAAAAACAAAGATCCTAACCTTCAGCATCATAGTCACTAAGACTTGAATTCAGTCTCAGCTTAAGCACTCACCAACTGCATGACCCTAGACAAATCTGCTTCTCTGGGGAGGGCGGGTGTGGGGCGGGTGGTGGGGGCGGAAAGGGGAGGGAATAG